>JASAND010017509.1:0-19025 GCA_030248195.1 Trissonchulus latispiculum | reverse complement strand
CAACGCTTTCTGTAATCCGCATTGCACCTGTAATTTGATCGTTCGAAAGTATCTTCATATCGCAAGCATCCGTAGAAAATGGAAATTTGTGAACGCCTTAGCGCTGTCGGAGGGAGGTGGGGAGAGGTTTCTCTGGGCAACATTACCTTCGCCCTACCTGATTTCATGTCAGTACTACTTCATTAGTAACCTTTTTTGAAGAGTTGTTAGTTCTCGTAATGCGTTTTGTTTATGTCATTCTAGATACCTTGTCGTTAATCTGAAGGAAGAGTTGAAATCGCGTGTCCATGTTTTCAATACCTTTTTCTGGAATAAGCTGACACGGTCATCAGGCAGTGCGAATGCTGGTACCAAAAGACGTGCCAACGGATCGACCGCGAGCACGACCGACAATGACATTGCATCTGTGCTGCTAAGAACAAGGTACGGTATTGTTTAATGTTTAATTGATTTCGACACTTCATCTGTCATTTTTGTTTGAATTGTTGTATTTCGTTTATGTACAGATATTATGTATCGTAATCTCTTGAGTTATCGTAATTGTATGCTACCCATAATTAGTGACCTATTAAATTCCTCAATTCCCCAATTAAATTGCATAAACATATTATCCCGCCTGCATGTTTATCAGTGGGACAGGTAAAGTCAAAACAGCCACAAGAGAGACTTTTTGCAATGAAGCTGAGGTCTTTCTAAGCTAGCATCTTCTGGTGGAGAGAAAGCGGTAGCAAGCTTTAGGCTAATCAATTATTTATTTAACATTTATTTCAAGTCTACGTTTCGTGGGCGTTTTTGAGTTAGTTGCACGCTGAATTGATTGTGAACGCTGAATGTTCAGTTTGTGAGTTAGACTAAAAGTGCTTCCCCAAGATTAACTTACACGGAAAAACGGACCTAACTTGTCCGGAGTCGAAAATTTGAAAATTTTGACCAAAACTTTTTTGATACTTGTTTGTTGTACTCGTCGTGCTGATTCCAACGATACCAAATTTTCGTTGAGTATTTAGCTGGCACGGTGCTCCAAATTCTTAAGAGTGACTCATGGAGTACTCTTGAAGGACTATCAGCTGACACAAAATGAAGTAACAACTCAAAAATTGGTTCGTCAGGCGACTTTTGGCGACCCAATAAAAAAGTCAATTTTTTAGTCGAACCATGCGTGACTCAAAGCTAAATGTTCGTGACTCATGAATATTTTTGCTTTCTCTTCCTGGATCAAACAGTTCTAGAACTGGATTAAAGACTTGGTTCGCTAAGGAGATACACGTGTCACATATTGTGTTTTTAAAATAATTTGCCAGGGACACTTTTTGATTTTGTCAAAGTATCTCTTCAGTATGCAATCTTCGGTCAAAGAATTTTGGTCGTTGTTTGACAAAATCAGTAATTCGATCAAAACTTTCGCCTCTTTTAGTGTACAGAACAGAGCGCTAATTAACCCAATTTTTGCAGCTTTCGAAGCTCTTTAATTTGAGTAAAAACTTATGCATGTTTGTGGTATACACACTGGTGCCAATTCGGACAAAATCTGTTTTCTGTAAGATTTTCTGCAAAACATGTTTTTCGCAAGAGCTACAGATTTATGTCTCGAAGCAAAGTTTGTAGAGCATAATGATCAAGGTTGTCAAGGTCTACACCACCTTATAGTCGACTGTCCCGCCCATACCAATATCCGTACCCGGTACCTTGGGCCCAATCCCTCCCTCGGGGTCCTGTCGGAGGAGCCTCTGGCTGTGGTGGAATTCCTAAGGGGTGCGGGGAGGCTAGACTAGCCTCTCTGGTCATATTGGGAATTCCCAGAAGATCCAGGAAAACAACAACAACAACAACAACATCAAGGTTGTGATTCCTTTTAGAGACATCAACTTCGGACCGTTATCACTCATTCATCATTACTCGGAGTTAAGAAGTCATTTTTATATCAAAATGTAGCATAACATTTTCTCTATTTAATGAATACACGGAAACAGATTTGGGTTTTTGAAAATTTTTTAAACTGATTTTTGATGAAGTGCAATTTTTAATCTTTTTTTTTGCAAACCTAAAGAAACTTTTTGACATCATTTACATCATTCGATACCTCTACCAAATAGCTGGGATCCCTTTTTAATGATTGTGAAACCTGTCTCCTTGGTGGAGAAATAAGCTAAAACGTATGCGCAATCTGAATTATGCCGACCTTTCTCAACTTTGCCAAGCTACCATTATAGCGAGAAAGCAGCAATCGGAGAAAATAAAAAGGGTCCCGGTTTTTTGCTGCTATCTGCTAAGCGGCAGCAGTCTAGGTTGCATACTAATTCTCACGATAGAGAAAAGCTAGAAAGTTGTTTCAAAAAGCAAAAATGTAGAGCAAAGAGATGTTGTCAATTAATATAGTTATAACTGTGCAACTGCTGCCCAAAGTTTCATCAAATGTCATCTTGATTTGAGCCGTCAACTAACGAAACGTGCCCAAACGGAATCACCACCTAATCGTAGTCGCTGGGCATAATTTCCTAGGTACGTATGGTTTTGGAACTTCCACTTTTACAACTATTGCTTCTAAGTGTACATGAAGTTGTGAAGCTGGCGTTTTTACAGAAAGCATATTATCACCCGATGTATTTTCTGAAAGTTTGAATGAAATTGGGCAATAATAGTACTTTCTGCAGCGATTATGCAGTATGCATGTAAGAGGAGCACGACCTACAAGCTGCATCAAGCCGGTTAGAAACTTGTTGTTGCATGCTCTATCTTTATATTTCTGAATTTGGAAAATGTCTAAGTAACTGAACACTGCTTGTCTGAATAATGTTATTTATATATCGTGTTTTAATAGAAAACTTACCCGCAAAATAGCCGCGGACGTTGTGCGGGTAGGCTAATTTTTTAATACCCGCAGATACCCACGGCCCGCTTACAACTCTGTGCAAGCGTAAGCGTAAGGCAATAGAGGGTCAAAAGTTAAGTTCGGTGTTCAGATGTTCAAATTTGTCTCACGCGTTTATTTTATGTATCCAACTAGCAGTTTAGCAACTAGCAATACATACGTAATGTTAACTTTTTCTATATCGTGGTCTGGCGTTGATATCCGAGATGATAGGATAATGTACTTTGAGTGCGATTATTTGTGGACGTATTGCTGGACTTTTTCCTGCCCGTTCCCATCAGCGTACTGTTGATTTTGCGACTCTCCTTTCGACCGCCGCCAAAGCGAAGACTGCTTCGATTCAGTCCGATCCCGTGCTTTCGTCTCAGTTCCCGCCACTGTTCTTCTTCTCGAATTCGTCTGACCAATCCTTCCTGGGCTACTTGTTCTCTTCTTTCTCGAAATTCTTCGTAGGTTGTCAGCTCTTCACGATCTTGTTCCTGAAATTGAAAAACGAAGGATTGTGATTTTGGCAGGAAATGCACGATAGATGACAGTCAGTGTAATAGGAAATGAACTACATCTTGATTCAGTCCCTCTGATATGAACACCTTGTCCTTAGACAGATGTGCAGATTGACTTTTTATCTTAATTTTTGTATTCTGATCTGACAAAAGTCTGACATTGTATTTATGTCTGACAAAATCTTTTTCTATAGCATAGTTTTTCTTTCCTTAAAAATTCTGTCTTGAAGAAAAAATTCCAACTTAACAAGGTAAGTGCAAACCTCCACTCCCAGCAAATATTAACTCATATTTGTCGTATTTGTTTATGCTGCTGTTGGCTAGGTTTTCTTACTAGGTTAAACCATTGGCTAAAATCCAGTCAGTTGAGACTCTGTTGCTTAAAAAACAGTCTCGGGCTTGTGTAAAGCCAAAGAAATAAAGCCACCAGGACCAATGTTATCAACGCCCAAACCCGGCTTAAGTCGCTAACCCGGGTTTACTTGGCTATCTTTAACACACGAATTTAACCAGGGTTAGGGACTTAATCCGGGTTTGAGCGTTGCTAACATTGGTCCCTGAAGTTTGAAGTGTACTGACTGACTATAGGTTCTTGAAACGTACCGTGAGATGCATATTTGTTAAAAACATCAACACAATAATAAAGGCATAGGCAAGTAAAACCACTGACACATAGACGACAGCGTCCAGATTAGAATTTTCTTCCTTTTCCTGGTTATCAGAGATTGATGTTTTCCCTGAGCTGAGTAGATCGTCACTGTTTCCAAAACTATTATATACTACATTGCCAGAAGCTTTAAAGCTCTGTGGATAGGTTCGAGGTATAGCTGGCTTCTTCTCTGTACTTAAACTGTATTCCAGCAAACTCAGTAATTCGACGAGGAGCGTGTCGTTATAAATGCACACAGGCGTATGGTTAGCCATTTATAAGCTTCTGAATTGATATCGAAAATCCATTATATAATTCAATAAAATAATGCGCTAGGTGGAAGTCAGTTGGACTTTGACTCTTTAGTTTTCCTCAGTCATCACAATTGAAATAATGTAGATCTGCATATTGTCCAAAAAACCGTATATTCATGAACATTAGAGAGACGTAATTATTTTCTCTGAAAAAACATTAGCAACTCTGTAACGCTACGAATGTGCACATTTTTTAATTCAATTCTGTTGTCCAGAATTCTAGCATGTTTAATATTGACAGGTTTCTTGGATACACCTTAAGATCCCGTGCTGCACTGGTTGGTTTTAACACTTATGATCGGGTCATTTGGTGTATATAGTATGCTTGCACCTGTGTTTGAGTTCTCAAAATGTTTCTTTAATTTGGTATAAGTGCATTTGAGAACATAGATCGATCTGTTTTTAAAGTTTTTAAGACTAAAAAATTCAAAATGTTGCCATTCCCAAGTCCCAACAGTAAACATCTAAAACTTTTGTCTAAATTTTTCTCAACGGATGAAAGAAGGTTTAGACCACCTACCTCAACTTAACAAAATTTAAGCTTTTCCTCAAGTCTACGTTCAGATGATGGGTAAATGTGCCTAGTATGTAATTGCACAGGTTATAACATTAGAAGTCAGTTAACAGACTGTTGTAAATTGAACTGAGTGATATTCTTGGCACTGCTCGTTGGTTACATTCTACAAAATGACATCCATTAGTGGGAGCTAAAAGTGAAATAGGAATGGAACTTATTGTTTGTCTGAACCAAACACGTGCCTTTATGGTGCTGAGGCTTTTGATCTAAAATGCAACAGCCCTTCATGCCTATCATTTGTTTGGGGCGAGGTCCCGACTTTGTAGGCAATCAAGATTAAAGCAAAAGTGCCCATCAGGTCTAATTGGCCCATTTAGAACACCAATGGTGTCAAAAATGGTTCCTACTTTATGTGTGTATGTGAAAAGCTTGAGCGCCATTTCTAGCCAAAGACCAAAGACAAAGAATGTTGTTTGCATATGTATACCAATGGATCCTGTATTCCTGTGCACTATGATTAAAGGAAAAAATAAAAGTCTCTACTGTTGGCACATTGTAATAAATATACGCACGCTTTGGAAGGGTTGTGTTACAGGTTCATATTTTAATTAATGTGTCCGCGTTAATGCTTATTTTAGCCGTGCCAAAGAGCGTCATGAACGAGTAAAGGGATGGACCAGAAATGTGGACCTGTCTTCCAAAGATTTTATTCTTGTGCCTATCAACCAAAAGTTTGTACCTTTCCTTTATTTCATTTGTTTGTATGGCTTGCATTCGATTTTTTATTTTTTGTTCGTACACGGACTGTTTATTTTGATAAATTCACTGGCAAGCAATGTTTGAAATCAGTTATGTTACAAGGAAGAGTTAGATGTGTAGATCATATATATCTGCTTTAGCTTTAGTAATAGCTTTGGTGATTTTAGCGTTCACTGGTATTTGGCTATTATTTGTTATCCCGGCAAACTTAAGCCCCCATCTCCGTCTACCGCGGCTGTTTCTAAGCCGGCCAAATCCGGTCGGAAACGAGGCGGAAAGCTTGGTCGGCTGGCCGCTGCTTCTCCTGCTGCTAATGTGGACGATGAAGAGGATTTCTCCGCTTCTGATGACGCTCAGTCTAGTCGATCCTCTTCCCCTGCCGGCGCCGGCGCCCTAAAGCCGGAATCACCTCAGCCTCCTGATGATGGTAACATTTTTGATAATCTTGGCTCCCCTCTGACTACGCCAGTTTCCCTTAGGTCTGGTGCTAAGCTGGCTGTGAAGGCGCTTCCCTCCAACGATAGTCCTGATCTGTTCGCCTCGTCCAGCTCTGAGACTTCGCCTCGACGATCGCCCTCACCGGAAAAGGAACGCCCCACTGATAATCGGGTTACTTCTACTTTGGCTGTGACTAAGGTATGCTAAGCACCATGCCGGACAACTTTTATAGGTTCATACGTTTTGGAATATTATGTGTTTTATAATGATTGTTTACGCCATTTTGAACATGGACTCTGAAGATTTCTGTTTTAATATCTCACTCTAGGAGAAAAATTAAAATTGACGTAATGATGCATAATATATAATTTCTGCACAACAAAAGTTTAATTTTGACTAACTAGTGAACAAACAGACTATGAAGTCTAATTTATGACAATGGGTCCTTCTATTGTACACATTCCGTCTGTAAATACATAATGTTTAGGAGACTTCTGTTCCTGAAGAAAATGTGTCCCTGAACAGGTATGTATGCCAGAGATTAGGTCAACTTTCTGGAGTTTGTCTAGGCAAAATGTTGAGAGAATGTGAACGTTGGAAAGCGGTAAGGGGTTGAACTCTCAAGGCGAGGAGACATAACAGGAATCCAGGAGCCACCTACCCGAAATTCGATAGGTAGAAAATTAATAAAAGCAACAGAACAGAAAAATCAAATTATTCTGGTCTCTGGATCTTCTAGTGGGGCATAGAAACAGTGCGCTGATATTGGAAAGTTTTAACGAAAACATTAAAATAGAACAGTTTTGAATTCGCTTTTTAGAGGACAGATATTAAAAAACTATCGAGTGGGTCGAGCGGGTGGAAGTGGTTGAATTTGGAGAGATACCTGAAAAGTAGGAGATGGTCCTCCCCTCTTTCCATATAGAAATTCCAAGACATTCTGTCTCTGTAACATAGGCTATTGTTTTTGGTCTATCTTTTATTTGCTTTGTTAACCCAACCTGAACGTGACTGAATGTATATATCGAAACACTATTTTTATTTTAGACCTTGTATTATAATCATGGATTCTCTGTTGCCTGGAAAGACCCATGCTTCCACTGTATCTGTGCTGAGAGAGTATGTTTAGTTTATTAGCTTGCAGTTTTCTCAACTTGCGGAATTTTGCGGTTTTCTGAAATAGTGCTCCTATGTGGCAGTCACCAGTGCAGTCTAAAGCAAACACCCCACCCCCTAGAATTAGAAGTTGTCTAGTCTCCCATGGAATTAGAAGTTGTGTAGAAATTACAATTAAGTGTTTTGGCAACTTTTACTCTATTATAGTTATAGCTGCCTTGTGGTAAACACGATATTCCTTCCTTAAAACTGAACATTCTATAACCAAATCGTATTGAATGTTTCATGAATTGCCATTTACGTCGAATACGATGTAAGAATCCATCTTTCAATCTAGCTTTTCGTTTACCTCAGAGCAAACTAAAATTTCATTCTTGTTCTGCGATGCAACAACAATTTATTGATTTGTAGTATATTCAAAAACACACCACTTTTTAATTTCACGCAGCTTCAAACAAAAGTACACAATTCAAATTTCAAAAGATTTACATTGAAAATAAACCCGTATTGAAATCCTTTTAAAATCAGATTCATGAAACATTAAGTCAAGGTAGAATTTATGAGCTACCGAAGATAGTATTATGAATAATCAAGAGTATATCATGGGATCCTATTAGTTGTTCTTGGTATTATTGCTGATCACGCATGGACGGGTAATGCGTGCACAGATCTTGCGCATGTGTAGGCTAGGAAAACTTTCCCCGCGCAGTGCGCAACACAGCCTTTTACCTCTGCTCAGCTAAGTGCAACACGATCGACGTTCTCATTTATAGGTACCTAGGCATCCGTATGTTTGAATATTTGTGGGGAACCCCCTTGTATCTGAGAAGATTTGGTTTTACGGATTTATCTGCTTACTGTAGACATTGAACATTTATTTCCTTGTATACGTACATAGAAACAGCCTGGAGAATACCAATTTAGACAGAAACTATTTTTCACATCATGTTCTTTTTATTCCTCCTTCGGTTATGCGGTGGCACTGATCCTCCATAGTGTTTGCCATGAATTTTAATACTTCAATACCTTCACTGCCACAGGTTGTTCCCATGCTGTCCAGAAAGCAGGCTAGTGTAATTTTGGCATCGCATGGATATGAATATGCCTGCTGTTCTTCACATTCGTAGATTTCATCTCTTGAAAACAATACAAGATTAATTTGACCATTATACGTAATATTATGTAATGAGCGATAAGACGAGTTAACCTTAACCGCCAACATTTAATCCGTTCAATCTACATATGTAGAAGGAGGGGAATTAAACACTATAATAGAAAACTCAGCGGAAGGATTTAATAATATAAATCGAAGTCAATCTTTAAAGAAACAATGTTTTGACGAATGAGACAGGATTAGACTAAAATTTAATCCTAGGTCCGTTAAAGGGATAAATTTTAATAGGAATGCACCTGGACCAGGCCTCGGTCCCGGCCCTGGTCTCGGTCTGGGCCAAAAATAAACTAAATTTTGTTAAGTTTTTGAAATTTTTTGATCAAAATTTTGAAATTTCCAAATTTAAAAATAAGTGTTATAGATTATTTATTTTCTCAGCGATTTGAACGAAAACAACAATAGTAACGCTTGTATACCAGAAATTGTTGCAAAATTTGAATTTTTAAGAAAATTTTAGACAATAGGTTGTGGGGGCCCCGGTTCATCTCTAAATTTTAATCCGTTGAACTCCTTTAACTCATAGGATAATTGTTTTTTATTTTTTACCCAAGTTCTGTTTCTTCAATGGTTTAATGTTAACTCTGACATTTTCAAACTGTAAATACTTGGGCTTTATACAGAAAGCATGAAATGCTGTCACTTTGAATGTATGGTTCTGTCCTACAATGGTACGTCGTGATGGGGTGGGGCCTGAGATGGAGCTCGCCCTCCCTCAGAATTTTGTGTCGTGGGATACAACGGAAAATCCAGTTATCGACAGCCACCAGTTCTCCCCCTCCCCCCAAAAAAAATTTCGCCTCCTGCACATGTCTTAACCGAACCTCTTTAGGCCATTTATGTAGAGAATTTTCCATTACTTGACTTACGAGTGCTGAGCCGAGACTCGATTTATGCAAGCTGCCTGTCGCTTAGCTTTCTCAAGCATGCTGGAATTTGAGCACAAGTATGTCTTTCCATCCAGTAAACAGTCTGTGGACAATTGTGGACTACATTTTTCCAATTCAGTCAAATTAGCGCAATACTGCGTCACATCATCCGCCGATGCAAACTGAATATGCAATCCATCGATTGAAGGACAGTTGAGTTCTGCGCGTCTGATTTGCCTTAAACATCGTGCTGAATAGCCTTTTGGGTAAAGGGCCCCAGCCAAGGCGGGTAGCAGCAATAACCAGACGAACATTGGTAGAAGTAGATAACTAAAGCCCGGTTTATACTTCGAGGGTATAATGGAAAAACCACGTAACTCGTATTTTTAACATTTCGAGAGAAACAGTTTTAAAAGTATCACAAACGAATCATTAGAAATTTCTTGCTAAATTATTGGTCAAGACTAGTGGCAGGGAGGACGTACTCTGTCATTATGTAACCGCTGTTAAACTGCCTAAATCTGATTGGCTAGAAGACAAAAGTGAGACATAAGTGGTTTTTCCAGAACCAAATTTCGACTTAATGACCACGATTTGGGGAAAAACCACCTAAGTAGTACTCACTTACGTGGTTTTTCCTCGTATTTCTGTGTGACGGAGAATATTTGTGACTAAGAAGAACCGCCTAAGTAGACTTACGTGGTTTTTGTAAAGACTGTTTTGGAGATAGCTTCTTTTCTAGGCGCTCTATCACTTACGCGGTTTTTCCATAATGTGGGTGTTATTGGCTGCATGCACGTGGTGCACTTAACTCAATTTTCGCAAAAAGTCGAGTTACGCGATTTTTCCATTATACCCTCGACTTGTCCGTTTGGACGTTTATCCGTGGGAAAATGTTCAGCACTGCTCAACTTTTCTTACGGACAAACGGATCAGTTCATTTGAATTGAATCTATTTACACCGAAACAAACAACGGCCAAACGGGCTAGTATAAACCTGGCTTAGCATCTTAGTCAGTAAAAACTGAAAATTCCCGAAACTATGCAATGTCTTTAACACTAGAAATTATCTTTAAATTCCAGTCTTTGTGCAAGTATCCATCCATCTAATTGGCTAATTATTCAAGCTATATATGGAATAGGCATTCGGGCGAAAATGGATGCACGAAAACAACATTAGATTAGGAACAGCGAAATTTCAGACGCAATTCTGCTAAATTTAAACCAATAAACATGCAACAAAACAGAGCATATTGGTTTCTGTGTACACTTATGCGCTTTAGGAAGACCAGCAATTAACTATAAAGTTGAGCCATTTTTTGAGCTGGATTAAGTACAAAAATCCGAGGAAACTTAAATAAAGAAGCCAGCGATACTAACCCTGGGGCCGGTCCTGTCAAACCTGGGTTAAGCTTAACCCGTGATGCCTCGTTTGGGGGTTAACTCCAAAATTTCATGGATGAGTTAGCCTCGGGTGTGGATAGTATATCAACATTCAGCCAATTATAGACGGTCTGTTAATTTACGTACGTACCTATCGTTTCTAGATTAAGCAATTCTCTGTCAAACTTTCTCGCTTATGCTTTTTCTCGTTTAACCAAAATGCGTACATTAGGCTAATATCAATTCTCGGTAACGAATGAATACGTTCTCACCGTTCTCGTGAATGCAAACTTTGAGTCTTAAACTTTCTCCGCAATTCAAGAAATAAGCATTGACCTTTCTCGTCAGTTCTCGGCAATCCTTTCTCGGCAGTGTTTATTATCGGCAATGCTATTCTTGGCATTGAATGTCAGTTATGTTAATGTTAATTAGTTATGCTATGTTAGTCTTCGCCTACTTTCAGTTATTTGCTCATGGAATGGAAGACTCGAATAGGGCATCCAGACGCAGAAGCTTTGTTTTCTCCCACCAACATTCGTGGCTCTTATCCTGAAGTTCCCAAACAGACGAACTGCAGTGACTGTGGCCTTTACGTGCTCCAGTATGCTGAGGAATTCCTGAAAGTACGTAATGTAACATATAGTCTGTAATATGTAGCCAAATTTCATGTGCCAAATTTTAAAAAGATTTTAACGTTTATGCCTGAAAACTCCAAACTTTGCTAAGTTAATCTGTTTAAATTAATCGACATAATCCCGAATTTGAGACAAATACACTATACAGATATACAATACAGATTGCAAAAATTCAGACGGCGTATTGAAAGAGTCTCTTATTGCATCCATAACATAATGTACTAGTAGAAATTTATAAACGTTTAATTGCACTGTAGTGTAACGTAACTGCTGTATGAGTTTATTTTTAGGCTTTAAGGACACCCACTTAATCTCTCACCCCTCTTCTATTTGTTCAAGTTTTGGCTTATATGCTTTTTTCATAATCTGACTTTCTTATTATTTTTGCTTTGTTTTGTGATGTGATTTTAGGACCCGGATAAGGCTGCCTGTGCACCCAAAGGCTCCTTCAGACAGTGGTTCAGTCAGAAGACAATCAATGGTATGCGATCCTCTCTGGGCCGACTGATTAAAAAGACTCACTACAACTATGTGGCCTACTGTGTTAGCAATAAGATCAGTACTGTCGATTATGAAGATGGTCCTGATGATAGTGTGACTCTTGTGTCCTCGATGGAGGAAGGGGTATCATGAATACAGCATACGTACCCAATAACGATTTGTGTATGCTCATGTGCTCCTAATGATTTGATTTTAGTGCAAAAATGTTAGTGTACTTGTACATAAGAATTGGTCAACTATAATTGTGTGGATTGTGATTTGGTTTTTTATTTTTGAATAAGAAATAATTGTGAGCTTTTGAATGTCATAATGTTTCCTTTTATTGAAAGTTTGTGTTTAATGAGTTTTTGAGTTTATGTTTTGTAGTTCAATCATATCAACTCGTACGCTTCCCATTTCGTTTCCAGCCTAAGTAGTGGCTACTATTACCCTTATTTTTGATCCTTGTGAACCGTTTTAGTTAATAATAGTACTAAAACCCGGTTCATCCTTCTGTCCGTTTGTCCGTTTCTGTTGTCCGTTTGTCTGTTTGTCCGTTTTAAAAGTTGATTCATACATCTGCTGTTTTGCTGATTTGCTGTTTTGCTGCTTGTCCTTTTGTCCGTTTCCAGGGTTGATTCATACTTTTGCTGTTTTGCTGATTTGCTGTTGTCCGTTTGTCCGTAAGGGTTGTCCGTTTGGACTTGAGCAATGTTTAACTTTTTCCGTTTGTCCGTATGCAACAACCAATTGGAAACAGCCAGAACTATCACGTGCTTGCTAAATTGTTTGCTAAAACGTTTGTATTTGATCTTTGAATATATTTAAGCTTAACTAGTTGAAATATTGACAGCATATGAAATTACTTTCAAAGATAACTTGATTTCAAAGTTTTGATGGTTTCTGAAGAGAATGACATTTATAAGTAACATAATGCTGCAGCCAATCAGTATAAACGGAAATTGTCAGGTGACTCAAAAACAGAAACAACAATCCAACAATACAGCAAAAGTTTTAATAGTGTATTGCAACAGAAAATAGACACCATCAATACGGACAAACGGACAATCAGCAAAATAAGTATGAACCACTTTATCCTTTTCAAAAACGGACAACCGGACAACCAGACAAACAGACAAACGGACAAAAGTACAAACGGACAAACGGAAAATAAGTATGAACCGGGCTTAAGTATAGTCTTGTTAAGTTAATCTGCTGTGTAAGCATTAGGGTGGTTCTTACAGAGGATTTAGTTACTATTAGGCGGGCACTAGGTAGGCAGTAGTAGGATTGCTTTTCTCTGTGTGCTATTCGTAATTCTTTGGACTTTAGTTGGTAATGGGATATAAGGACTGAAATTGAAGTGGTTGTAACTTATTGTAAACTCTTTGGATAATTTTATAAATTGCAATTGTCTACGCCCTTGTGTTTTTATTGTACCTTGTGCATAATTATTGCCATTAAAGAGTTTACCATTTTGACATCTTGTTGGCTCATTTCATAGACCGTTTAGATTATAATCCTTACAGCTTTTCATCCTTGAGTTTCTTTAGTTGCAAAAATGATTTCAACACTTCGTTGGAATTTAATGTTTCATGTGGAACCCATCAGGATACGATACAAATTTTTTTGACTGCTGAGAAATCTTCAGAGAGAGACAACTTCTGTTGTAAAGAAGATTCAGTTAAAGCCGCAGTCTGTTCCTTTGAAGTCAGTTTCTACGGGCATTTATCCATGGTCCATAAAAGTGATTAGTTGATTTTCGGAGAAAAATTATCTTGGGTGTTATATTTTCGGAATCCTTGCAGCGAGACAAACATTTTTATAAAATTTAAAATTTTTTAAATTTCAAAAATTTTAATCGGTTTTTCGGGGAATTTTTTCGGACCGTTCAAGCTATTCAGCTCATTCTTTGGAATAATTTTCCCGTCCGAAGACGCATCGATTGACAAAAGAACGAAAAAATCGGTTGAGAAATAAGCATTTTATTCCAAAATTCCGTTTTTCCATTTCCTTTGATGTTTGCCGCTTTTTGCAACTTTGACTGGTTATTACTCGCGACTCGCTCAACGGTAAAATTTTTCGATTAGATTTTCAGGACCGCCTAGGCGCCTGCTTTCACCTAATATATGTGGTATTTCAAATTTTGAAAGTAGATTTTTTGGAAAAATACCACTTTTTGACCCAAAATTTCGGCATAGCGACTCTACCAAAAGTGAGTAAAAATAACATAATTCCACCAAAATTCAAGCTGAGCTGAATCCAACGATATAAAGCTTTTGTTGCTACGACTTATATTGCGCCAGCAATGAATTTTTTAAACAATATCCCTTATTTCAGCTGGTTTTTGGCTCCCTTTGATGTTGCCGCCGTGATTTGACGGAAGCAGTGTAAGCTAACAAAACCAGCTGAAATAAGGGATATTGTTTAAAAATTCATTGCTGGCGCAATATAAGTCGTAGCAACAAAAGCTTTATATCGTTGGATTCAGCTCAGCTTGAGTTTTATGATTATGTTATTTTTACTCACTTTTGCTAGAGTCGCTATGCCGAAATTTTGGGTCAAAAAGTGGTATTTTTCAAAAAAATCGACTTTCAAAATTTGAAATACCACATATATTAGGTGAAAACTGGCGTCTAGGCGGTCCTGAAAATCTAATCGAAAAACTTTTCCGTTGAGCGAGTCGCGAGTAATAACCAGTCAAAGTTGCAAAAAGCGGCAAACATCAAAGGAAATGGAAAAAAGGAATTTTGGAATAAAATGCTTATTTCTCAACCGAGTTTTTTTTCGTTCTTGTGTCAATCGATGCGTCTTCGGAAGGGAAAATTTTTCCGAAAGAACGAGCTTAATAGCTTGAACGGTCCGAAAAAATTCCACGAAAAACCGATACTTTAAAATTTTTGAAATTTTAAAAAATTTTTAATTTTATAAAAATGTGTGTCTCGCTGCAAGGATTCCGAAAATATATGGTTTTATGGAGTTACGACATATATTGAGTTCACTGGAGGCCTTACAGATTTTGTACACACATTTTTTGGACAGACTTTAATTTTAGTGATTTCACAACATTTTATAGAGTGGAGCCGGCCCGTCCGTTTCGGCCCGTTCCGGCTTGCTGTTAAAAATTTCTCGTCCCTGCCCTGTCAGGCCTGGCCTCGCCCGATAAGCAATAGATGTCGGGCCAGACCTATTCGCCCGTCTCTGTCTCTGAATAGTTTTGAAAAATAAAACTGCAAATTATAATGTTTGTCGTCTTCCTTCATAGTTAATTTTGAAAGTAGATTTTTTGGAAAAATACCACTTTTTGACCCAAAATTTCGGCATAGCGACTCTACCAAAAGTGAGTAAAAATAACATAATCATAAAATTCAAGCTGAGCTGAATCCAACGATATAAAGCTTTTGTTGCTACGACTTATATTGCGCCAGCAATGAATTTTTAAACAATATCCCTTATTTCAGCTGGTTTTTGGCTCCCTTTGATGTTGCCGCCGTGATTTGACGGAAGCAGTGTAAGCTAACAAAACCAGCTGAAATAAGGGATATTGTTTAAAATTCATTGCTGGCGCAATATAAGTCGTAGCAACAAAAGCTTTATATCGTTGGATTCAGCTCAGCTTGAGTTTTATGATTATGTTATTTTTACTCACTTTTGCTAGAGTCGCTATGCCGAAATTTTGGGTCAAAAAGTGGTATTTTTCCAAAAAATTGACTTTCAAAATTTGAAATACCACATATATTAGGTGAAAGCAGGCGCCTAGGCGGTCCTGAAAATCTAATCGAAAAATTTTTCCGTTGAGCGAGTCGCGAGTAATAACCAGTCAAAGTTGCAAAAAGCGGCAAACATCAAAGGAAATGGAAAAAACGAAATTTTGGAATAAAATGCTTATTTCTCAACCGAGTTTTTTTCGTTCTTGTGTCAATCGATGCGTCTTCGGAAGGGAAAATTTTTCCGAAAGAACGAGCTTAATAGCTTGAACGGTCCGAAAAAATTCCACGAAAAACCGATACTTTAAAATTTTTGAAATTTTAAAAAATTTTTTATTTTATAAAAATGTGTGTCTCGCTGCAAGGATTCCGAAAATATATGGTTTTATGGAGTTACGACATATATTGAGTTCACTGGAGGCCTTACAGATTTTGTACACACATTTTTTGGACAGACTTTAATTTTAGTGATTTCACAACATTTTATAGAGTGGAGCCGGCCCGTCCGTTTCGGCCCGTTCCGGCTTGCTGTTAAAAATTTCTCGTCCCTGCCCTGTCAGGCCTGGCCTCGCCCGATAAGCAATAGATGTCGGGCCAGACCTATTCGCCCGTCTCTGTCTCTGAATAGTTTTGAAAAATAAAACTGCAAATTATAATGTTTGTCGTCTTCCTTCATAGTTGTAAAGTGGGAAATCTAACCCCCCCCCCAGAGAGTTGTAGAGCCAGAAAATATATTAAACTGCTTTACTTCCTATCGCTGATGAAGTTTAGATTTGACCAAATGTTCCACAACACTAACACCGATACAAATATGTTTTGATTTTTGATTTATCAAAACAACACTATACAGGTCAATTGAAACTTTCAGCGACTCAAACTATAAGCCGTTTAAGGTGGTGATTCCCTTTGGTCACAAAGTTTGCACCATTATTACTCATTCATTACGTGGAGTTAAGGGGGTGGGTCCATCGTGAAAACTTTCTAGACCACGGATTTCGCTCATTTTCACACATAATCTAGCCATATATGTCGTACATTTCAAGTTTAGATTTTGAGTTGTTTCGTTCAGTTCTCCGTAAGTTATGAGCTATTCATTGAGTACAATTTGAATATCAGCGAAAATGAGGGTGCTGCAGACAACTGAAGCAAGTTTAAATCAACTGCATATATTTAGCTTATTTTGTTATGTACATTTAAAAACAATTAATAAAAACATTTTCGAACAGATTCAAGCCAGATAAGCATGATCAGAAGCTTCCTTAAAAGGTTTTTCCGATGAAACAAGGCCCTTGTTCTACCCGATGTAATGAAATATTTAAGAGCGCTTAACTTAAAATAGAAGCATTTTCGAGCCATAGTTCTATGAGAAGAATTCATCCCTGCACGGAGAGCTTTCGATTGATATATAATATGCCATATTTTGAAAATTTTGAAAAATCGCTATTTTGTGAATTTCGGGTCTGAGGTTCCCCATTGGCGCACTCAGAACTACTGGACACAGTTGTCGGCATAATTCATGCAACAAATTGATTCTAAGGAATGAATAAATATGCTGAAATGCAAAAAATGCAATTTCGCAAAATAGCTTGGTCGTAAAATGTCTATCTTTCGAAAAAACTGCAATTTTCGCAATTTTGCAGAAAAAACTAATTTCTGCGCCAAAAAAATCTCGACACTGGCAAAATGTTCGAGAAGTAACATTGGGTATCGTTCAAAAGCTTTATACATATACTGTGTCACTGTCTAATTAGAATTTTTAGTTAGGACTTCTATTTTTTATAATATGCAGTCAAACTTAGTGACCCCCATTTTTGGTCACCAAAAACGACAGATTTTAGCGATTTTCGGCAGTTCGCTAATTTCAAAAATTCATTAAAATTTTTTGAAGGCCTAATTCAAAATTCTAATTCCACAGTGACACAGTATCTGTTTAGAGGTTTAAATCGATACCAAATGTTACCCGGTATCTTACACCGGTTTCGAGATTTTTTGGCGCAGAATTATAATCGACACTTTTTCGATTTCCTATGTTTAACACAGGCATACCTGTACTTTGAGGTGAATTTTCTCAACAACCGTAAGAGATCCAACTTAAATTTTATAAACTCGTTAAAATATCCCACTTGGACAATAAAATATTTGAAAATGAGCAAAATCGGAGATGGTCGAAAAAATGACCCTAAAGTGGACCCCCCCCCAAGAAGCCATTTTTATATCAAAATGTAGCTTGACATTTTCTCTTTTTAATGCATGCTACGAAACTAATGTTGCTTTTACAAAATATTTTTAACACATTTTAGAATAAGTATAATATTCCAGACTTTTTGCATACTCAAGTAAATTTTTTCGCGTGACATCGGTTATATCATTCGATACCTCCATCAAATAGCTGGAGTCTATTTTTTATTTATTGTGAAATCTCCCTTCGTTATAGAGAAAGAAGCTGAAATGTGTGCGTAACCTGTATTTTGCCTACTTTTTCCAAATTTGTCAAGCGATTAGCTAGAAAGCAGTAATCGGGGCAACTAAAAAAATCGTCCCTGGGTATATTTGTGCAAAACATTTGTTCAGTAGCAGCCCTCCAGCTGCATGGTGAATTCTCCACAATCTTTGGAAACAAATTGGTCGTGTTTTTGCAAAAACTACAGTTTTTATGATAGCAGCCTACAGGATAGCAGTTGGAAGACGATCATGCGTCGGATAATTTGTCCCTGTGAAACTTTCAGATCGACGCCCATAGTTTGGTTTTACAGCTTGCGTAGTTCAAGAGATGTTGGATTATTTGATTTCTGCAAAAATGATAAGTTTTCGACACCAAAACAAGAAAATCGGCTATATCTCACGGTAGAGAAAAGCTAGAAACTTTTTTAAAAAGCAAAAATGTTAAGCTCAATGAGATCTTTCGAAAGAATGTAGTCATAACTATATAGCTGCTGCCAAACTTTCGGAAATTGGGAAAAACCACTCTGACCGGAAATCTCGAATTTTTGAATCGGGATTGCGCGGAGGGTGTTAGAACGCTAAAAAACTTGTTTCGGAAAGTTTCATCAAATTTCATCTTGATTTACGCCGCCAAACAACAATATGTGCCCAAAAGGAATCACCACCTTAAGTAGAACTGCTTTCATAAAAAAACTACTTCGTTTAAGTAGTTTAAGTAGACCGCTTAAACGCGGTTCAAAATCAGTCATTTTTAAGCTCCCTTGATTTATGGTCCTTAAGGTGCTGGTATCGTTTACGTATTTTGAAGGCCGACTTTATAGCAACTAATCCCAATAGCCTGGAATATCGCTTGACGGCTGTACTAGTGTTACCAATCATGCTGATAAAACTTAATCGTGTATGAAAAAATTTTATTTTGACCAAAATTCCATATTTGACTAAAAATGGCAATGCTGAGTTTTTCAAGTTGAATTTTAAGTATTTTTCGAGTTTGGATTTTGTCTACATACGTGTATTAGTAGTAAAGGAGGGGCAAATGAGGTACCATTGGGCGGGGGAGGAGGGGGAGGCGGCGCTGCGGCGCTGTGGCGCTGTGGCGCTGCGGCGCTAGGGGGTGGAGGAGGAGGTGGCGCTGCGGCGCTGTGGCGCTGCGGCGCTAGGGGGTGGAGGAGG
>JASAND010017507.1:0-41312 GCA_030248195.1 Trissonchulus latispiculum | reverse complement strand
TTTCGAATCCTTTCGACATCCTTTCGACAGCGATAGAGAAACGCAACCTGGACCGTTAGTTAGTTCAATATATGTAATTTCTGAATATAAAAAGAAATCAGCTCCAGCTCGTAACGTTCGACCTGAGCGACGACCACAAAAATGGTCACTTTTCGCTATGAGCCGACTTTGCGGCGCCACTGCGGCGCTGTGGCGCAGCTGCGGCGCAAAAAAGTTGTGGTTCTTAAATTCTTTAGAGGGTACTACTAGACCCCATAGCCCTTTAGGTTGGCCCACCGCTGCAGATCACGTGAAAGCGGCGAACATTATGTACAATACAACCATCAAATAGGAGAAACCGGAAAAAAAACATCGCCGCCATAACCGGTCCGGGGCGCAACTTTTTAACGGTAAGTGATACGGGGCTGAAACTTCACAGACATACTAAACTCGATGTGCTCTACAATTTGCGCATGAAATCTGCGCAGGATCTGCGCAGGATTTTGCGCAGCTTATTTTACACTGTCTCCAGCCACTTTTCACACATATTATAGGGGTCGCTGCAGCGACCCCTATGATTACGAATATATCTTTCTGTTACTGGAGAAAAATCTGTGTGAGACCCTTTTACTGAGCGCCTGCTATGATCCAAATGTCGATTTTCGTGAATGCTAGTTTTCTTGGCCGCTGTCAATGTTTTGACGCCAAAGTCATAATTAAAGCACGCAGCACCATTTAATGTATATCTCTTAGAAGGTCCTTAAAAGTTCATTCGAATGGTGTATCGATCATCATCCTAGGAAAAATGAGTTGAGAGTGATGGACCGAAATATTAGCGCCGTTCCTGTCCCAAAACCGCAGTCAGGGGCCCGTTGCATAAAAGTGATTAGTTGATTAGTGTTTAGTTGATTAGTGTCGCAGTTTTTTGAGGATACTCAAAGCTACGAATGGGCTACAACAATAATTTAGACTTCATTTTGAAGTACTTTGAGCGTTTTAGTGAAACAAAAAGTCCAAATTAAATTACCACTTAAATTTTTGTGGTACCAGCGTAAAAAGTAAAGAAAAATACGATTGAGTTCAAAGTCTTCCGTTGACTGAATAAACCAGCGAGGATAAATTAAATATTACATGATGTTTGGATAAAGTACTTCTACAGCTACGATTTGGTACCAAAAACTCCAAAACCGGTGGACTGCAGAAAAAGTTTTATATATATACTCGAAAAACTGCGACACTAATCAACTAATCACTAATCAACTAATCACTTTTATGCAACAGGCCCCTGGCCCTGGGCTCCTAGCTTTAAGTCGCTATAGCTCGAAATTGGCTGTTCCGAATGCAATATTTTGACTGGTTAGTACATTTCATAGGACCATCAAACGGGCTGAGTTTGAGCAAATTCTATTTTTTGACCCATCGCGGCCTAGTTTGACTCTACCAGATATCGACTGATACATATATATATGTGTGTGTATATATATATACACACACACATATATATATATATATATATATATTAGGGATCGACCGGATATATATATATCCGGATCCTGCCGGATATTGCAGATCCGGATCCGGCAGAAAAACCATCCGGATCTTTTTTCAGTTAACGAACCAAAGGAAATTTGTTACTGAAACTAAAATATTAAAGCCTGAAGCGCTCAAAATTAATTTCTAGAAGCGAATTTTCGTGTTAAGAGTGTGGCTTTTACTGGGGGATGCCGCCCCCAGACCCCCGTGTACCTTAATATTCAACAGAACCCGAATCAGTAGACGTTGATATTTTGTTAACTAATTTTTATGCATGTCAGGTTAAATGAATTTTTTAATTTAACCATAATTATATGTATATATATGCTTTTTATAAATTACTATTAAATAAATGTCCATGCGAATGGTTATTTTCCTACATCTATAGACAAAAATTTAACAAATTTGCAATTTTCAGACTCCTTGACGTGTTGGGTTTTCTACATTTTAAGTTGTGCTTTTCTGAATTTTCAAGTGATCCTTTTAAGAAAATATATAGTTTCCTTCAAATTCTCGGTAGTAGCAAAATCTTAACTCTACTTTACTGCGTTTAACCATACTTATTGCAAAATTATTAGACAAGTAAGCTTGACTGACTTGTAAACTAAAAAAATTTAACTTTAGTGACATTTTTAAGATGGTTCCAAGTAAAATAGACCAGCAAATTTAAGGATTTTTATGAGCATGTACTGCCGTTTCACAAATATACTGAATAAATCTTATCTTATCTTATCTTATCAATACATAAATAGATAAATACGAGCATACGTAATATACATACATATATATATTATATGTATATAAATGAGCCGTGCTGTGCTGACTACTTTCATCCTAACGATTTCGTTTCTAATATATATTTAATGAAAACGAAAATTCGGAGTTTGTTTTCGTATCGGTTGCGGTGAGTCATGCTAGGCTTCAGCCGCTGCTACAAAGAATTTAACTGCCGGTAGGTATGCAAATGCAACAACATAATCGAATGAACTGGATAAAAACGTTTTTTAAATTGAAAATCCTGGTTGCTAATAAAACTATAGCTTGAATAATTTATTCATAAATAACTATTTTCAGCAGCAACGGTATTGGTTTTATTTTTCTCAAACTCCATGTAAGAACTTAATGTTAATGTTAATCTAATTAAGCTGATTTTTTTGAAAAACTTTGATTGTAAACAGTTCCATGTTTGCGGCTGCGGAATATTCATACATTTCAAAAATTCGTTATATACTTAGCGATAATTGTTAGTTTCAAGCTAAATGTTAGGGGGGGGGCTTCCGAAAAGTGGGGGGGCGAGTAAGGTATAAAATATATATATATACCAAAATTTTTAGCGAAAAATTAGCATCTTTTAGGTAAAAAACCAAAAAATCGCTGTTTTTAAGCTTAAAATTAAGGCACTTATAAAGATGGGGGGGACAAAAATTTTGCCTTGGTCCCCCCTTATGTTTCGAAAAAAATTTTTTGTATCCGATTTGGATGAGAAGGTGCCCCTAGGGTAAATCGAGGTCGCTAATTTCAAAAATCGAATCGAGAAATCGATCCGATCAATTGATCGATCAGTAGAATCTATCGATCAAAATCGATCAAAAAATTTTCGAAACATAAGGGGGGACCAAGGCAAAATTTTTGTCCCCCCCATCTTTATAAGTGCCAAAATTAACTTATAAAAGTCCATAAATTAGCTAAAAATTGAGAAAATTTTTGAAAATTTGACCTCAAAAACCTAATTTTTCGACACTTTTGGGCGACCCCTAAAAAAGTGGGGGGGGGCTTGCCGAAAAGCGGGGGGGGGGGGCGGCCAAAAGAGGGGAGGCTTTCGCAAAGTGGGGTTCGAAAGTTTTCGCGATTTTTGGCAGTTTTTGCACAAAAAATAAAAATTCGCAGTATTTTTTCAAAAATATGACCCCGTACAGGGTACTTTTTAAGGTTTTTCTCGGGTGGGCGTGGGGGTTCCCGGCCCGGGGGGGGGGAAGAAATTTTCGGGGGGAGTTTTGCAAAAATATAAGCTAAAAATTGGCATTTTACATGTATATGTATTTTACACGTAGAAACGCAAAAAGTTCTCAAAAACGCCAGGATTTAAGCTTAAAATAGCTCCGTGAAGCTGGAAAATTTTTGAAAATTTGCTATATTTTGAAAATTAACATTTGGGCACCAAAAAATCCGGGGGCGGGGGGCAAGCAAAAATCTCGGCAGGGGATGGGCATGTCGGGGCTTAGTTTCCTTTGGGGGGGGGGAGACCAACTTTCCCCCCCAGATTTTTTGACTTACTTGGTACCCTCCCCGAACTTTTGGCTACTCCCCTCCACCCGAACTCCCAACAATATTTGGACCCAAAAAGTTAGCTAAATTTGGCTGAAAAATGGTCATTTTTTGAAAAAGTTTTCTAAAATTTTGACCTAAAATCGCTTTAAAACGGTACAATAAACAGATAGATAGATATGTAGATAGAATCATTTTAGAGGAGAAATAGGGTACCGAAATCTTTGGTTCACATTAACACCGGATTTTCCAAAATTCGACTAAACAATATCCGAAATCTAATACTCAACACATTTTCATAGGAGATTTGGAGTTTGTTTGAATCGTTCGGAACATTTTGGTGCGACCATTCATTCTTCCATGTTTTACACACGTCGGAGTCGCATTTTGAGGAGCTTAGAGACGAAGGAGCATTACTGGGCAAAATGCTCCTGTCATGTTCCAGGGACCAATGGGTAGTACAAAGTATGTGAAAAGTATATATCTAGTAAATCGAAGAAACCACAAAAATGTGACCCCCTGCAAATGAATCTTGTGAACTGTGAAGTCAATGTGAAGGCTCAGTGGTCTCCAAAGGTCAGTTTTTGCATAATTTCGGTGTGCGTAGAACACGGTCCCGGCTTCGGCCCCCGGCCTGGATCCGGGTAAGACACGGCCCCGTTCCCGGCCCCACATAAAACATAGAGGGAACTATATATGTAATGAAGTGAGCAAGATCCGAGACACGATCTGCTCTAAGCTCTAATTTCTCAATTACACGGAAGGTCAGCACGTCTGCTCGCAATGAAACAGAATTACCCACCAGATCTCTGAAAGGTGGTGTTCCAGAATCAGAGATTCTCTGCAGCCAACCTTGATGGGGGTCTTCGTCGGTGAGTTGGTTTGAGGCTCCTGATTTCCAAGTGAACAGCAAGCGGGGTCAGCACTTGCTTCTCGTCGACAGCACTGGATTTGGATGACTTCAGCACTGGATCTTCGAGATAGAGATTGCCAGGAAAACTAATTGTGATGATTCCGTCCTAGATTCCTGCGATTAGTGGCTGAACGGTAAACGCACCGTATTCGAAGGCAAACGCGCCTCTACTGGCTTGCAGTCGGTAAACGCACCGAATTCGAAGGCAAACGCGCCTTTATTCGCTTGTTATAAGACTCAGTAACTAACACACACAGATTATTTAATGAATTCAGTACAAGTGTAATTATTACAATTCGTGCGTTCAAGGTGTAAGCTACTACAATACAGACAATGCAGATATGTATAATACAGGGTACAGTACAAAATTACCGTACCAGAGTTGCCAGATAATTCCCTTTATGTTATTATTAATATTATTCCAATTTGGAATAATATTACAGACTTTGATTAGGTTATAGGGACAAGGTCGATACTCTTAACGCGTCTTACACCCGTCTAATCTGCTAACTCTTTCTACCGATTACTTAACTCAAGTTCCCTATATGCTATGTGTTACCCTATATGCTTGTGCTTTGTTACTCTTTATACGTCCCCGTACAATAGGACTGTCAAACTAGTATCACAATGAGCTAATTTACTAACTATTATCCTAGGGACGGTATTTGGGTGAGCCCTCGAAAGTCGGTCACCGCTTTCGCTCCGACACACAGTTCAGGGATGCTATGTGAGATAGAAACTTGAGGAAGTCGAAACAGTTGGGAGTTGGGAAATCCTTCCTTACTTATTCCTAATTAATGAAATTTAACACAACGTATAAAGTTCAAAGATTGGTAAATCTTCGGGTTCTTCTGCTATCAACATACTATGAACTCCTGGCTGATACCTAAGCTCAAGCCAGAGACAAGGGGAACTGAGCCCCGGAGGTAAAAATGGGGAGCTGGATATGGTTACACATTTTCTGAATCAAGTTAGCGAGTGATTTATGAATGTTTAAATCCACTTTATAGTTTGTCCCAATTTGATGTCAAGCGCCGGCGGGATTCGTCTCTGATCTCGATCTTAGTTATGTTCTAAGTCCATAAGGTACCTACATTAATTAGGCTACGCAAATGTCTGTCTGATAGGTCCAAAATCAACTCTGGGATCGCTTCTGGATCCAATAATCAACCAATTACTGATTCTGTTCAAGTTCCTCAATTCAAAGAATTCCACTGACTGATCCAAGTCCGATTCCGAACTGGAGACGATCCGCGCACCTGAATCAAATGGGTTAAAACCCATTAGTACATAGATATGGTCCGGGAATCGAACCCAGCAACCATTACTCGTTCTTTCGTTTTCCAGGCCCAAAATGTGCATTTTGGGCCCCATTTGAACTTCTGAATTGACGAAATGATTCAAAATCGTAGATTATTGCCTTTTTGACAATGTTAACCGTTTGTAGTAATTTCTTGTCACCAAGTGAGCCTTCTTGGCCATTTTCAGGTTGTGTTTCGTTGAATTTGGTTGGATTTGACGTAATTCCTTGCTTGGACGAAATGATTCATAATGTTTCTATTCTTGGGCCCAGCCCAATTGGGCCTGATTAAACTTGCAGTTGGGCGAAACAACCCAGAAAACGTATAAAAGTTCACTGTTTGCGCCTTATTTGAAAATCCGCTTGCTTCTACCTTTTACTCGCACAAACCGGGCCATCTGGGCCGTTTTAGTTTAATACCAATAGGTTCTGACAGAAATTTACAGGTTCTCTAGAGCAGACAAAATAACTGAACGATACTTGTATTTCTGGCCTGGTTTTGGCCCAATTTCGCTAATTTGCCACGGGAAATAGGCTTATTTCCCGTGGTCGACTGATAATCCCAAATATGAACGAAACTTGGCATTTTAAGTGAATTTCTGATATTGGAAGATGGTCAACTGCTAAATAAGTACTGTAATTGGATTAATTAATGCTTATCTACTTACTTATGCTAATTGCTACCTGGCTAAGGCCTACGTAATATTAAAGCTAAAACTTAATACTACCTAGTTATTTTATTTAAAATACCTATTAATTAAGTATTTTCTTGTTCGGAATGAACTAATTAACTTACATTAAAACTAACTGGCTGCTTTTGAGTGAGTATTCGCATATAATTAATTTTAGGTAGTTTATGCCAAAAATGCAAAAACTCACTCACTCACTCAGCAGCCAGTCTCAGCAGCCATTCTACGCAGTCCCTACTTACCGACCTAGCGACCTACCGAAATACTTCTACTTCTAAATCTACCTCCACCTATCCTAGTGCCCTAACAGGGGACGTACCGAACCGCTATTCGATCCGGCGCTGGCAACCCCAGCAGCCAGCCGAGTGGAAGTCGCACGTATAACCACCCTTTCACACGAGCACATGTCACAATACTCGTGCAAAACTGGCATATAAATTAGCAAAACTTTTATGAACACGAATTTGGACGAAAGTTACATATTCTTGTAGGGCTTGAAAAGCTGAACATTTTTTACGCTTACAGTACCGAAAAATATTCAATAATTAGTGAAAAAAACATAATTAAAGTTAAGTAATACCTGCTCAGATTGGATCCTGCGCAGGCTTGACATTTCCGTGTTAACGTTAACTCGGTTACGTTCCTTAGTTAATGAGAATTAACTGGGGCAAAAGTTATATCATTTTGTAGAGCTTAAAGAGCTGAACATTTTCCTTTTTAAAACAGATCAAACCGTTCAGCTGTTAAAGAGAAAATCATGATCAAAGTTTATGCCTACATATGCGTAATTTGTACGTACAGTGTATTAGTTCAAATGCACACATGCTGGGTTGCCGAATTGCTACGGTACATAAGCTAGCTTAAACGAGTTCTAGTTATAACCCGTGTGGATCAACTGGATGAGCACTGGATTGTTCATCCAGAGGTCCTGAGTTCGGATCTCAGCACGGGTTTATTTCTTTTCTGTTAATTTGGTTCACTCTTTTGTGTTTTAAAACTGAACATTATAACCGACATAATTTAAACAATTAACTGAAATTAAACCCTGAACTAATAACAATTTTTAAACAAGATAATTGGTACCCTTATCTCTAATTAAACTACACCGAGTAAGCACTTTTCTAGCAAATAATTCACCAGCGCAACACAACTAGAATTACCTTCCTGGATTAAAACTAAATAACCTGCTAATCCGCTAGTCGGACATTTGCTGTGAGATACTTTTAATTGTGGCAAATTTCCTGTTATTTTTGTGCATTATTCCTGACATAATTCCGATTCGGCTAGTGCTGGACTCCATGAATGCGGCTCATCCGCCCCCTAATCGCAGGGCTACCTACACGGATGACCGGAAATCCGACAAATTTACAAACCTAATTCGGGGTCCCCGTGACCCTAGGCTGCAGAATCTGCTTTAAACCGCCGAATATGCAAAATTCACACTACATTCACTCGGAAATTAACAGTTTCGCGTCAAACATACGTCTAGATTTCAAGCAAAATAAATCCCTGAATATTTTACGGTTAGGGGTCAAATTGCTACTCAATTTGGCCAAGTACCTGCCTAATATCTGAGTATTTGCGCTTTCATTCTGACGTTTCCAAGACCCTTATCGAACAAAGGGAGTTTACATGGTATGCCCTCATTCACTCTCACAATTACACAATTTCTGTCTACCATTCACACTCTAGAAATGGGGCTACACTTGGAACCTCACAATCCATAAGGAGTTTACCCATGCAGTCAATTCTACGTAAATTTAGGGATCACATTCACGCAATTATCATCACAATCATACCAACAGTCATTTGAATAACTAAATAACACAATTCACACCCTAGTACTTCCCTATCTAAATCTATCTACTCTTTGTATGCACATTTTTGTCCTACTTCTGGAATTAACCAATTTCCATCTTCATTTTAGAACTCATGAACTTTGTAATTTTGTCAGAAATTAGACATTTTGAAACTTTGGAAATTTTGAGGAAAGCTGAACGAGTAATAATTGCTCAGGCAATTATTACAACAAGAACAAAAGACACACACGTTTTCCGCTACGGACAGCTTCAGCATAATTAGTTTAACTGTGGGAAGACGGCCATTCCCCGCAAAACAGCTAGATAATTAATAATTAAAATGATTCTCGGGTTTTTGAATCCTAATAGTTTTAGACTAGCCGACCTACACAAAATCACACGAGCAGACGAGTGCCGGCAATACTTCTTTTGCACATGAGAGCGCCTATTTTTAACAATTATGGCCGGCAATTCCTAATTGCCGGCTGTGGGGAGAAGCTGTCCCTAGTTTAGCTTAGATCTAACACCAGGTCGTAACCAAGGGACCTCCTAACTCAACTCAGGGTTGGGTCCCCACTCAAAATCCCGTTTGCTTACAAAACATCAAAAATGCATAAAAAGCAAAATTTGGGCATAAGGCCCCAATAAGGCCATAAAAATTAAAGGCCAATTAGGCCATGGCTTGGTTAGATAAGATTAATTTAAATTAAGGCCCGAAGGCCAAGCAAAAATGAGTTTTTAGGCCAAAGGATCCTCTTGCGAAGTCCTATAATGCGTTCCTAATGTGCGATTGCTGGCCGAGCATAATACGCTCAAATGGCCCTTAACGTGTGGTGTTTGCCTTTGTGCTCAGATCATCTCCTCTACCCTGTGTGGGTCAGAGGAGGTTCCTAACTCGCGTTCCTATGGGGGGGGGCTAAATGCGTTGGGGATTCTCCGGCCAAAACGTTGGCACACCAGGAGAGCGCATTCTGAAGGGGGGAATACACGACCTCTCTCGGTCGGACCTCAAGCAAACACTGATGAAAATTTTGAATTTTCCAGTGAGCTGACAGGAGTCTGACAGCTCACTGACCTTATGGCTTTTGCCGGGGCCTCTTTGATGAAAGCAAGATTTCCAGAACTTCCTGGAAATCCTCTTGGTGAAATACAGACCCGACGCAGGCTGTTTGCGCGCCTGGCCCGCCGGAATGGAGATTAATGCGAATTTGGAGTAATAACCCTCGAACTGACCCCTTGTTTGATGAATTTCTCAAGCTGAATTTTGGGAAACTTTCTAAACTTTTGGTTAACATGTAAAGGTAACCAAAGGGGAAATTTGCTGCTTAAAAATTAATTTTCATGAAGTGAAAAACGAAATTGTACAAATTAAAGGCCTCTCAGGGCCCATTATGTAAAACTAGAGATTAAGTGTTAATTTTACCCATATTATTTAATAAATTTTATGTTTATTGCTTTTAGGCGCTCCCTTGTTTCCAAGCCCCTTTTTTCCTCTTGGGCGTGACGTTTCGGGCGAAAACAAGGGATGCCGCTCGTTAATCCTAGCAACAATTGCTCTCCCCCGCTGGAACTTAGAGTTTCTACCTAAGAAAACAGGAGGGCAATTGTTACGCAAAATTGGTGCATACAAGGAACTACGTAATTTTTTAGCTAATGAGAACTAGATATTAATATTCTACGTATAAAACTACTTACGATTAACTTATTTTTATTTTATTTTATTTATTCGGGAGGGGGTTGAGCCCCCTCCGAACCTATTTTCACACCTAAGGTGTACACTAACTCCTTCCTGCGAGGCAAATCTTTACTGGGAGAGGGCCAACAGAAGCCCAAAGAGTGAATGACAGACATGAATGGGCGTAACAACACGTGACCAATACGTCTTATTACAAAGGTCACAGAAGGCCAATATTAGAAAATTAAAACGTAATCACTCAAAACTTTTTTGGCCTATATCTTTCGCAATATTGGGAGTTAAAAGACCGGGTTTGGATTTTTGAATCAGGAAAGAATTGCCTTTCAGATGAGCCTAAGTTGTATTTTTACCAAAAATCTCCAATTTCACTAATTATTACCCAATTACTACCAATTAGACCTAACTAACACCTATTAATGTCCATTATCATTATTTCATGAAACTAATTAACGAATAATTACATTTTAATGACCCATCTTCCAACATGTGAACTTAGTAGCCGTATGAAGCGTCTTTTAACAGAGTTTTCTTTGACAAATAGCTGCTTCTTATACAACACGTTTATTTCTTTTCATTAATTTTAGTTTATTTTGATGAAAATCTCGGAATACTTCTAACAGCAGGAGCCCTTGTAAGAATTGGGAAGAGCAACGACTCCTCCGTTACTTAATCAGAGACGATGATTGGGCCTATTACTGACCCGGGAAGGGTAACGACCCCTCCATTACTGGTTAATAAGCCTAAATAACCCTTACTAAGCCATATTCCACTAAAGTTCTATTCTATTCTTGCGTCATTTGAGCGGGTTATAGTGCTACTTCTAACCTTATTCCCTAACCACACTAGAACCTATGTCCCTATTCGTGAATTTCTGGGTGTTTTGAACCGACTGGCAACTCTGGTACTAACATAATTACCAATAATTACAATGATTCCTTGGACGTTCACATACTACATTCTAGGTTCTGAGCAACAGATTTTCGCAAAACATAGCAACGACAATTCCACTTCAGATCACAATCCATGATTTAATAAATTTTCTTAACTTTTTGAGTTTTAATTCATCCGTAACATTACATATAGAACTAATTCAGAACCTACTAATCTAAAAAAGTACATATACATAGCTTAAATTTTTAATCTTAGGTTTGTTAAAATTGAAGTCAGACTTGAAAACATTTCATTCGAAACAGCTTTATTTTATTTTTGAATCTTGGTAAACCTACATAAAATTGACAAGACAATGACAATAACAATGACAGTTATTCGGTTTTTGTATGTATCTATTATATATCAAACTTACTGCTCGAAATACGTAGATAATCCTAACTTAAAAAATAACATTTAAAAATTGAAATTATAGTTATAAAATGTTTTCAACGCAACGTATTCCATTCCATAACGATGCTTCTTTCTCCAGATAAGCTGTTAAAGTTACAGAACTTTGCTTAGAGGGCGATTTGCTTGAAAAATATGAGTTTTATTATTTTAAATATTATATTTTATTAAATACGATTCAATATCATATTTATACAACAAGTTTTACAATAAAGTTAAGAGCTGGCTCAAATAAAATGTTTTCAAGTCTAACTTCAATTTTTGCTAACACTAAGTTGCTATAAACATAAACATTTAAGCAATTTAATTTTTTAGATTAGGAGGTCCTGAATTAGTTCTATTCAGTTCCCGGTGTCAAAATCATGATTTTTAATGGGGCCGTGACGGGGCCGTGTTTTATGTGTGGGGCCGTGTTTTTTATACAGGCCCGGAGCCGGGGACGTGTTTTATGCACATCCCATAATGTAGCATTTCATCTAAATTATTACCAAAGCTGAATAAACAATACTAGAGTGCAATCCTTCCAGCTGCCAGCTGCCCAGTTAGAATTTGGGTTCAATGGCGAAATATCGCCCCTTTTAGGGACCGACTTGTTGCTTTTACAACCTTTGAGAGCCATTTTGAGGTTCAAAAATGGTCATTTTCTGTAAAATCAGTTTTTTCAAAATTACTGCCAAATCTTACGAACAATTTTGCTCCGTTTATGCTCAATCGATACACAGTCTACTTGCACATTTTTTCAATACATATTACCTGGAGCTCGTTGCTTTAAGCCAGAGATTTGGTCCTCGGAAACCCATTTTGGCAAAACTGCTATTATTTTGGTTTGAATATCGATTTCTCAAAAGCTCTCGGCGCATTCCTGAGATTTTTGGCAGAGTGGAAATTCGTACTTCTGCGGAATGTCGCTTTTCTTGGTTTGGGCTAAAACGTATGGAGTAGCAAGAAAAGTCAAAGCCAAGTTGCGAAAGTTTGTGTTACCGTGCATTTTGTCGATTTTCTCGACCGTTATAACCTGCTGAGCCAAATCCAAAAAATGTCCCTAGGCCCATATGTCCTTCATATCTTGGCACAAAAAGAACTGTTGGCCGATTATTCAGTTTTGAAAATCGATGTTCAAAAATTTTTGGTCTATATTCAACCTGTTAGACGTCAGTATGTAAGAAAATTTCTGCTATCTTTTCTCTAATTTTTTTTGCTTCTCGCCACACCCCAGTCGCTTTCGCCTGAAGGGGTAGTGCCAGATCAAATTTGGGTTTTTAAAAGGGAGAAGGGATATATGATCTGACACTGAATAATTGCTTCATGCAATTACCCGAGGCGTCATCAAGGCTACTGCCGAAGCAGAAGTGAACCCGCTGCTAATTGTGCATTCGTGCTCACCCGTTGGCACCACCCCAGAGGGTCTCCCCTGCAGGGCGGCCAACTCCTTGCAAATCTCGGTTAACGCAATAGTAATTATTTAGGAAGGAGGGGTGGAAATGCTGGTTCTGCTGAACCACGTTCATTCAATTAAAAGTTGATGCTGATGGCGACTGCCATCAGACAAGTTTGAAACTTTCATGTTTTGAGCTGCGGAACGGGGAGCGCACCCAGCCAACTCCCCAGTCAGCTCACCTAATGGAAATGCGTTCGAGTTAGTGTAATGGGCAGTTATTATTTTAATAATTGATTAATAAAATATTCATACTTAGTCTTACAAATATTTTATCAGGAATATTTTAGGCTCAATAGACACAGGGGGACCTTTTTCACCCTCCATGTCTATTGATATGTAGCTTAATATAATTAATTATGTTAAATAGTAAAACAGAAATTAGCTTAGCTTAGGGATGAGCATGGTTGAATGGATGAAGATTTCCCATCTGAAAAGGATAGGCATCATGGACAAGGATCGTTGGCACAGGAGCCTGCAAATTGCAGGCTCCCCATTGTGCAATTTTAGTCGACTGAAAGAAAGAAAAAACGGCCAGACGCAAAGCTATTAAATTTAAATCCCAGATGGGTTTCGTTGTGGTGGTTTTGTTTCGTTTCTTTCGTGGTACGAAAACAATCGTTAAAAGAATTAAAGTATATTTTGAAAAAAAAATTAGAAAAAATATTATATATACATAGAATAAAGCAATAGATTGAATTAAACAAAACTAGTTATTGCAGCTCATTGAAACTAATTGTTACACTACATTACAAGGAAACCAATTAAATTTACATATCAAAATTGTAGAAATGAAATTTTAGCTCCAAACAACCTTTCACGCCTCCTTTTCAATGACCCTCTACAATTTAAGAACATAAAAATATTCAACTTAACTTTTGTTTCGTAAACGCAGCCATTCTCCATGAAGTAAGCGATCAGATCTCTTCTCTAATTTTGCCAGTTTCATAAGCTCATGTGAATGTCCAGATAATAAGCCTTAAAACGATATACCTACAAAGCTCTTTCCAACTCCCAAAATTGAGAAAGATATAGCGTTTCAAAAAATCACCACAAAAGCACTACACGAAAGGATACCACCACCTTAAAGCAACAGCATCAGCATTGGGGAGTATAAATGGACCAAAATTTTTTGTAACACTTGGCAGTAATTTTGAAAAACTGATTTCCTCGAAAATGTCCAATTTTTGGCCTTCAAAACGGTTTTTGCTTATACTGACTGGAGATAAAAGTTGTAAAAGCGAAAATGTTCATTTTGGTGCCCTCTTTCCAGCCATAGCAATCCGGTGTCTCGACTTCCTACTGAAAGTGAAAATGGCAAAATCCAAAACTTTCTTATCCTTTTGCCTAAAAATAAGGACTGATGCCAGAATGTTAAAGAGAACGAAAATGGGTTATTTCATAAGTTTTAGCTATTTACGTAAAGAATTAAAGCCGATGAGTCAAAAATACCCGAAAGGATACAGCACCTTAAGGTGCTCGTAAACATATTTTGCTGAAAAAAGGATGTTGGCCACTAATGTTGGCCAATTCATTTCTAGCTGACACAGTGGCTAGAAATGTAGCACAAAATAAACTTTATTTGCGTTTGGTTTCCCTTTTCAATATAAGTAGAGTTCTCTCTCGCTAACATGTTTAATATTCTTATAAATAGTGTGCAAGTTTATGAAAACTGACCTATTTTTGTATTTTTAGCAAAATTCTTTTTCTGTTCAGCTGAAATTTAAAAGTTTTCTGTGGTAAACTCAATTTTAAAATCAATTATCCAATGAAAACTCATCAAGTTTACTTACTGTGGTACTAACGCCGTCTAGATACGCAGCTACTGATTGTAAATGCTTATTTTCCTGCTGCGCTAGCAGATTTTATTTTCGATTCGATTCAGTTCAGTTTTACTACTGCTCCGAAATGTATGATTCGATTCAGTTTGATTTACGACCGCTCAAATTTGAAACGATTCGATGCAGTTAGATTTCTACCATTTTGAGCAAGCTGCGATTCGATTCAGATTTCCAAATAAGTGCTTTTTGATTCGATTTTCGATTTTTCTTAAAATTAACTGTATCCAACTAAGTACATGTGCCAAGCACTAATCTGTTGGTACACTAACTAGCAAACTAACAGCAAGTGATGTTTCTTCAGCCGCTGAAATTGAAACTGAAACTATAGGTTTCAGGTTTGTACATGTTTCAGTCACGGAATAGAACTTAAAATTAACTTTCACTTAAAATTGAAAATATGTTGGGAGGCGATCTAATTGAAACTGAAACTACTTTGAGCAAAGTCCTGAAACTCGGACTAACACTATTTTCTTTTCAGTCTTTCCTTAAAACATGAATATTCGAAGATTTTAAGCCGTTATCTAGTTAATACTAGGAGCATGAATAATCGTTAATTTATACTTATTTATATTTTCTTCGACCGACTGAAACTAATATTATCTTGAATTACCGATTAAAACTGAAACTATAAGCGAATGCTGACATAATTTTACTCACTGCTGAAACCTAAACTGAAACTTAAAAACTGAAGTTAACTGCAACTATTTTGGGAGGAAATCTGAAACAGAAACTAGATTAAAATGAAATTGAAATTAAATATGTATGCTTGTTAAAGTTTTGATTCGGCGCTTTATTATCTCGCCTAAAGGCGAGATAGCTGTTAACGAAACTGAGTCTAAACGAACTGTGCAGAAATTTGGCTTAAAATTTGTGCTATCCTTATCATTGGGCTCGCTTCCTAATACAGCTATCCGCTTATTTCAGTTTAAGGAAAAGAAAGAAAGAAAGAAAGAATTGAAAGAATGAAAGAAAAGAAAAAGAAAGAAAAGAAAGATAATGGAAGAAAATGAAAGACAGGTTTTCCAATAAGAATTTCACTAACACGTTGGGACTATGTCATCAATTTTGGTTGCATAAACCTTTGACTTGTAACAGGTACCCTACCTCGTTTACTCTTAGAGGAGACCCTCATTTTGACAAGTTTGCAACAATCTAAGGCGCTTACTTTAACCCTTCAAAGAACACAAGGCACACATTTGACCTTTGAGTAACCTTATATAACTGTCTGCCTATCACGTTTAGCAGACAACCAAGAAATTCAAAGAAAGAAAGAAATGAAACGAAAGAAAAGAAAAGAAAAAGAAAGAAATAAAGGAAAGAAAGAAACTTTATACTGAAATATGCGAATAGCTGTACGTTTTTGTAAGGAGGGGAATAGCTCTGAATGTTGATCATTAGGTGCAGGATATGCTGCGACAGTAATTTCAATGCTATTGGACTAACTAAATAGTTTTGAAAATTCAAATTTTTAAAGAGAAACGCTTGCCGGTGGCCTTGCATAATTTGCTTTTCAACAACGGGAACATTAACACAATTCCCCCGCCGGTTGAAAAAAGAAATTTTAATTCTTGTGTCGTACAGCAATATGCAAATTAGATTGGAGTGAATTCTGTCAGTGTCAAGAAGATGTCAGCTGGCAGTCTATTAGCATGCCAAATTTTATTGAGATACCAAGATTTGACTGACTTATGAAGCAGCAAACATGAAATTTTCGAAAAATGACTATTTTTGAGGAAAAATGGAATTTCTGCTACCAAAACTGCGAGCTACTGAAAGGGCCTGATAAGGATTGATTATATGCAAAATAAAGCTCTAGCAATATACTGTGCTAATATCTAAACGCGAAGTTTCTACACCAAAGGGTTAGTTCAGGACAGGACAAAACGTCCACTGACCTGCAAATTTGTAGAGCTATTTTGAGCAAAAATCGACTTCTGCGGACTTTGAAAATTCGCATAAAATCAGCGACCCTATGGAAAATAACCTTGTATAGATATTAGCACTTTACCTAGTCCAAATTGGGTTTTACAGCGAGTGGTAGCCGATTTTCTCTTACACAGCGCTCAAACTTTTGGTAGCAGAAAAATTTTCATAACTTTTTTATTTTCCTATGTTCAACACATGTCGGGGTCACCTTTGGAGGACTATTGTGAATGATAGGAAAAGTTTGCAACAAATGCACTTGTCTTGTTTTGCGGACCCATGAGTACTACAAAATATGTGAAAATGAGAAAAATCGGAGATGGTCGAAAAATCGCGACCCCCCCCCTTAAAACTGTAGAAAGCTGTACCAAGCTATATAGAATTCTTAGTTCTAATCGATTACAATAGCCAGAGTTTACATGGGATAGCAGCCAATTGAGAATGAGCTTTTTGCAAGTGGTACGGGGTTGTCATTTCAATCCGATGTAAGTTCGAGCTAAGCAGGTAAAACTTTTTGTAATGAAAGTATTAACACCATAAGTACTAGGCATGGGCACGGGTCCAAAAATTTGGACCCGGGTACCCGGTACTACCCGAAGCCCTATATCGGGTAATTGCAACACTACCCGGGTACCCGGGTACCCGGGTACTCGGGTACCCGGGTACCCGGGTACCCGAGCACATTCGGATACCCGAGAAATTTTTAACCCAGTTTTCGGATTTGGACATTTTGAAATTTAGTTTTTTTCAGGAGTCTTTATTTACACTGAGCTTAGATTGGATACATTTTCATTCCTAAGTTATTTCAAAGGAGTTTTAAAGACTTAAAATGGATTATAAGGACTTTCAATTAATTGTCACGGTAATAGAAGCTGACGCTGATTGGTTTTTATTTTATAACCGCGCACGGATCAGAAGTTTTCTGAGTTTCGAACCACCGTTGCGCTGTCCGCTTCCTCTAACCTTTGAATGTTAAGAAATTTTAGAAAGCATTTGGATTGTAAGAGCAAATCCCATGACAAAATTTGGCTAACTTCAACTGCTTATCTCTAGAAGTTGGAACAGCACAAAAGGCAGCAAACAAGCAAAACCTGCACGAAGTGTACTAAGTTTTACGTAGTTTCTTTTCGTTTCCTTTTACGTAATTTCTTAATGAAACCACGTAAAAATAAAATGTCTTGGATAAAAAACTGAATTTTTTGTGATCGGACACTACACTTTACTGACAACAAATGTAAAGTTTTTTACAGCCACCTCACCCCAGTCAGTGCTCTGGTTAGGGGTAGTGTCCGCCCGATTTACAACTTTGGCTGGGGAATGGGGGAAGCTGACACTGAATAACTGCATTCGGAACTATCCGAGGTGTTTTACAAGGCTATCAGTACGCCCATTACTTTCATCGTAATGGAGGTCCTGTGTGGTAGCTCCATCAAACAGGCGGCCACCCCTTGACAAATTGCCAAAGGGGGAGTGTAAAATCAGCGTTTCCCCTGGCGTACTTATTAGCGGCCCCATGGGAGCCGAAATGAACAATGATAAGAGTAGATCATTTGTTCTGTTTTCGGATCCTAAGAATCCAAAGTTACTAAAAAATGTGGCCTAAATTTTAAAATTTAGTGTTTACATTATCAATTTGGATTAATTTTATTTTTACCTGAAAAGATTTGCTACTTTCCAATTTCCTTTCCCTCTCTCTGTCCTTTTGCTTTTGGAGTAACTTTATTAAACCTAAAGCTGATGAGTGGTGCAAGTCCTTTAGAATTTTTATTAAACGTTAAACCGTTTATTAACCGTCAAGATCATATCAGTCACTATTGACACCATCTAATGGTTATTAGTATTGTTACTTACAGTTTAGAGCAACGCAGAGCTGTGGCAAAAGTCTCTAATTTGATGGGAAGAGTTTTGTTTGTACCTTGTGAATTTTAAGTGTTAATCAATTCATCGATTTCCGCATATTGCTCCAACAGGAATTTAATGAAAGAAAAAATTATTAGAGCAAGGTAAATTTAATATTTTAAAAATAGATCTAAAAATAGAAAATTATAAAATGTTTGAAAAATACCAGGATTAATTCCTCTTCCAATTATACTTCGGTTTTCTGTTGTAGTATCTTTTTATAATATTACATTTTATAATAAACTGAAAAATCTTCGGTGGTTACAAATTTTCTTAGCCAAAAATTTTTGGTGATTAAAAATTTTCTGAGACAAAAAATTTCTCTCCGCTTGATCCAGATTAATCCGGTTTTTCCGGTTTTAACTGGATATCGGGTACCCGAAGCAGGACCCGGGTACCCGAAAATTTTCGGGTACCCGGGTACCCGTCGGGTACCCGACTACCCGTGCCCATGCCTAATAAGTACGGTACAGCTGTGGTCCAATACCTGATCCTCTGAACTTTCAAAACTAACACTGGCTTGCACCAACCATTTTTAACTCGGTGTTACGTTAACTCGGTGTTAACAAGAGATAACCCGCAGTTAGACCGTTGCACCAAATTAGTAGGCATGGGCACGGGTCCAAAAATTTGGACCCGGGTACCCGGTACTACCCGAAGCCCTATATCGGGTAATTGCAACACTACCCGGGTACTCGGGTACCCGGGTACCCGGGTACCCGAGCACATTCGGGTACCCGAGAAATTTTTAACCCAGTTTTCGGATTTGGACATTTTGAAATTTAGTTTTTTTCAGGAGTCTTTATTTACACTGAGCTTAGATTGGATACATTTTCATTCCTAAGTTATTTCAAAGGAGTTTTAAAGACTTAAAATGGATTATAAGGACTTTCAATTAATTGTCACGGTAATAGAAGCTGACGCTGATTGGTTTTTATTTTATAACCGCGCACGGATCAGAAGTTTTCTGAGTTTCGAACCACCGTTGCGCTGTCCGCTTCCTCTAACCTTTGAATGTTAAGAAATTTTAGAAAGCATTTGGATTGTAAGAGCAAATCCCATGACAAAATTTGGCTAACTTCAACTGCTTATCTCTAGAAGTTGGAACAGCACAAAAGGCAGCAAACAAGCAAAACCTGCACGAAGTATACTAAGTTTTACGTAGTTTCTTTTCGTTTCCTTTTACGTAATTTCTTAATGAAACCACGTAAAAATAAAATGTCTTGGATAAAAAACTGAATTTTTTGTGATCGGACACTACACTTTACTGACAACAAATGTAAAGTTTTTTACAGCCACCTCACCCCAGTCAGTGCTCTGGTTAGGGGTAGTGTCCGCCCGATTTACAACTTTGGCTGGGGAATGGGGGAAGCTGACACTGAATAACTGCATTCGGAACTATCCGAGGTGTTTTACAAGGCTATCAGTACGCCCATTACTTTCATCGTAATGGAGGTCCTGTTTGGTAGCTCCATCAAACAGGCGGCCACCCCTTGACAAATTGCCAAAGGGGGAGTGTAAAATCAGCGTTTCCCCTGGCGTACTTATTAGCGGCCCCATGGGAGCCGAAATGAACAATGATAAGAGTAGATCATTTGTTCTGTTTTCGGATCCTAAGAATCCAAAGTTACTAAAAAATGTGGCCTAAATTTTAAAATTTAGTGTTTACATTATCAATTTGGATTAATTTTATTTTTACCTGAAAAGATTTGCTACTTTCCAATTTCCTTTCCCTCTCTCTGTCCTTTTGCTTTTGGAGTAACTTTATTAAACCTAAAGCTGATGAGTGGTGCAAGTCCTTTAGAATTTTTATTAAACGTTAAACCGTTTATTAACCGTCAAGATCATATCAGTCACTATTGACACCATCTAATGGTTATTAGTATTGTTACTTACAGTTTAGAGCAACGCAGAGCTGTGGCAAAAGTCTCTAATTTGATGGGAAGAGTTTTGTTTGTACCTTGTGAATTTTAAGTGTTAATCAATTCATCGATTTCCGCATATTGCTCCAACAGGAATTTAATGAAAGAAAAAATTATTAGAGCAAGGTAAATTTAATATTTTAAAAATAGATCTAAAAATAGAAAATTATAAAATGTTTGAAAAATACCAGGATTAATTCCTCTTCCAATTATACTTCGGTTTTCTGTTGTAGTATCTTTTTATAATATTACATTTTATAATAAACTGAAAAATCTTCGGTGGTTACAAATTTTCTTAGCCAAAAATTTTTGGTGATTAAAAATTTTCTGAGACAAAAAATTTCTCTCCGCTTGATCCAGATTAATCCGGTTTTTCCGGTTTTAACTGGATATCGGGTACCCGAAGCAGGACCCGGGTACCCGAAAATTTTCGGGTACCCGGGTACCCGTCGGGTACCCGACTACCCGTGCCCATGCCTGCAAATTAGGTTAACGTAACTCGGTGTTAACCTTAAGGTTAACTCAGTGTTAAACACCAAAAAGTTAACCCTCAGCGGGAGTAGGGTTAACCCTTATAGCGCCACTATTTTTAAGGATATTACTGTTATTTTTGTTGCTGAATTAAATTCTATGGTAAAATATAGGTACTGAGTGATACATAATTGAATAAATGAGTGCTTAGGACGATTCGGAAAAAGCTTCCACAAATTTCTCAATAATTGCTTTGACCCCTTCAACAGCTATGATGACTCTTGAAACGAAGGTTCCTTTCAGAAAGGACATTGAGGTAAGGTTTACATGGCATTAATTTTACAGTGCCCTTCCAGATCATTGTATTTCATTGTATCAAGTCCAGTACAAGAAAGTATTCTGTTAACCTTATTCTCCAGCCGATAACACCGAGTTAAATGAATGGCTATAACCGTTTCCCGATTGGATGGAAACCGTTTCTGGCTCCCTACGGATTGGCTAACCCTCTATTAAAAGTTAACTCGGTGTTAACCTTCAGGTTTCGTACAGGGTTTTTTGCGTCCAGATGTGCGTCTGGACGCAAAGTTTCTTATCTGGACGCAACGAAATTTTAACGGGACGCAAGCTAGACGCAACATTATTTCGGGAGAAAATTCACTTTTGTAAGAGTAAAAACTTTAAATGTTTCCAGTACCAATTTTTCCGTTTTTTCCAAAAATTTCTTCGAGTTCTGGGGGCTCCGCCCCCAGACCCCTGGTGTTTACCACTTTGTCGTGGGATGCCAAGGTGCAAGATCATGTCTCAATGTTATTTGTTAAGTCGTTGTCCACCTGTATCCATAGATCTTTTTGAAGTAGCAAATTTCACATCAATAAGTAAAACATTACAATGTGCATAATCGTGAACATTTGAGTTTATAACACAATTTTGAAGAATAATACTACACCACGCATACACGCTGCAATTTACGCAAAGAACGAAATAGCATTTGATGCTTTAGTTAGATGTAACAGATACCAAATTAATTCTTTTCAACATTTTTATTACGGATTTATTCCTAACTGCAAAAACTCTCCAACTTCTGGGGGGCTCCGCGCTCCGCCCCCAGACCCCCCGGTACTCACTTTCAATACTGTTTTCAGGGATCAGAAGTTCTCAGATTTTGAAACTGAACGTATGTTTGATATTTACTACCTTTTTCTCAATGCTATTCCTAAATATTTCATTAATTTTTAATACTTTAGTTAGTTTAACTATGTATGACATTGAAATATCGGAATAACGTGTGTCAATAATATTGAAAATTACTCAAGGTATTGCGTTAGATGCAACAGGTGCCAAATAAAATCTTTTTAAACATTTCCATTGCGGATTATTCTGGAATTGCAAAAAATTCTTCAACTTCTGGGGGGCTCCGCCCCCAGACCCCCCGCCGTGTACATTGCCCTCGTCGCTGTTCTATAGGTGCCTTTGTATTCCTGCATTAATGTTAGGCAGCATCAACTCTCTAAATAGTCTAAATAGTGTTACACTAAAGAAATTATCAAAATTTTTATAAATAAATCAATTTTTTGCACAGAAAACACGATAAAACAAAAATTCTACCTGGACGCAAAATTTCTTAACCGGACGCAACTTAAACTTAGCGGGACGCAAGGTTGACGCAAATCCGAAAACCAAAAAAACCCTGGTTTCGTAACCCTGAGCTGAAAAGCGTTGGTGCAGAGGGTTAGGGTTAACCTTAACCATAAGGTTAACTCGGTGTTCTGTAACCTGCTGCACTCAGGGTTAACTCGGTGTTAACCTTAACTTTAATCTTATTTGGTGCAAACGAGCGTAAGTGTTAACATGAGCATTAGCAAGTTGTGGGACAGAAGAAAAATCGCCCAAGAAATGCTGAATCAATTTTAATTTTTGTTAAATAAGAGATATTCATTATATCCGAGATTTCTGCTACGAGATTATGCTCGTTTTAGGAGCCAACTTGTTTTTCACGTCTGATCGAAAATGCGCTCCTTCCTTCCATTACCAATTCGAATATTAGAATAGAAAATTTCAAAAATTCGTTAAGAAATTGAGACATTTGCAAAACTGCAATTTTGTAATTCACACAAAATAACAAAATTTGAAAAATCTTCTTTTCAAAAACAAGCAAAAAATGAAAAAATTTTCCACTGCTTCTCTTACTCAGCTACCCATTTCCCTGAATCAAAATGTGAATCAAAATGAATCAAAAATCAAAATAACGATTCAACTATAGAATATTTTTGATTTGATGCAGTTCGATTTTGCTATTAACATAATTACAGCGATTCGATGCAGTTCAATGTTCTAAGCTACAGATTCGATTCGATTCAGTGCATCAAAAATCAAAAGTCGAATCAAAATGGTTTTGATTCGATTCGAATCAAAAATCTAAAACAACAGTAATACAGATTGCATTCTGCAGTTTCAAAACCGGAAATCCTTCTTTCTTATTATTAATTTAGAAGAATAGTAAAACATGTCTCTGTAACTGCTCAGCTAAAATCCTTGAAACAAGCAGCAAAGATCAGCTAGATTGTGAAATCTTAATTAGCAGTGTGAAAATTAGCAAAATGTACTAAGAAAATCTTCACACAAACAGTATTCACACAATGTTTTGCAGGTTTAATGTCTGTTAATATGCAAATAAAAATTTATTCAAAAATATTGGCTGCGCAGCAGGAATAGAACAAGTAGGCCCCAAAAGAAAAGGCCACCCAATTTGAAAAGGCCACCCAAAAGGGCAACGTTTACATGCGTACCGCATTAGCCTGTCATTGTATTAAAATTCTGTCTGAGCCATCTTTTTTTGCATTAAAGTTTGAATTTTAAATAAACTTCATGACAGGCTAAAGTTTCCATCTAGAATTTTCTTTCTCCCACCCCCGCCCCCCCCCGGTTTTCACAGTTACGACTCATCTCTGCATATATAATATTTCTATAATACACATATATATGTATATAGTAAGTAGAACAACATATAATAATAATATTTTAATAAATAATATATATTATTATATTGTATTACAGTTATATTGAAATAATTATAATAATTATCTTGCATTAGTACCAATATTAATAATATTAATAATGAATATAATAACATTAATAATGTTAATAATAAATATAATAATATTAATAATAATTATTATTACAATTTAACATTATATATAATATGCACAATATATATTATATACTATATATAATATATAATTGTGACAAATAGCTTAGCCTGTCATGATGACAGGCTAGACAGGCTAAGCGACGTGTTAAACATATAGCCTGTTAGCCTGTCACGATTTCCTTATCTACTCCAACTGTTTGACCAAGCGTGACCCAATTGAGAATTTAGCTAAAGTACCGACAATTTTAAACAGGAATCAGAAATACGCTGAGCGCTGCACGCGGTTGAGCATTTTGTGGATAATTCCATAATTTAGGAGTGCGTGCTAACTTCACAAAATATCTATCTTTAGTGCACGCTATCTTCACAGCGTAACGGTGCTCCGACCACAATATACGCTCGTTTGCACCAAATAAGATTAAAGTTAAGGTTAACACCGAGTTAACCCTGAGTGCAGCAGGTTACAGAACACCGAGTTAACCTTCTGGTTAAGGTTAACCCTAACCCTCTGCACCAACGCTTTTCAGCTCAGGGTTACGAAACCTGAAGGTTAACACCGAGTTAACTTTTAATAGAGGGTTAGCCAATCCGTAGGGAGCCAGAAACAGTTTCCATCCAATCGGGAAGCGGTTATAGCCATTCATTTAACTCGGTGTTATCGGCTGGAGAATAAGGTTAACAGAATACTTTCTTGTACTGGACTTGATACAATGAAATACAATGATCTGGAAGGGCACTGTAAAATTAATGCCATGTAAACCTTACCTCAATGTCCTTTCTGAAAGGAACCTTCGTTTCAAGAGTCATCATAGCTGTCGAAGAGGTCAAAGCAATTTTTGAGGAATTGAGAAATTTGTGGAAGCTTTTTCCGAATCGTCCTAATCACTCATTTGTTCAGTTATCACTCAGTACCTATGTTTTACCATAGAACTTAATTCAGCAATAAAAATAACAGTAATATCCTTAAAAATAGTGGCGCTATAAGGGTTAACCCTACTCCCGCTGAGGGTTAACTTTTTGGTGTTTAACACCGAGTTAACCTTAAGGTTAACACCGAGTTACGTTAACCTAATTTGGTGCAACGGTCTAACTGCGGGTTATCTCTTGTTAACACCGAGTTAACGTAACACCGAGTTAAAAATGGTTGGTGCAAGCCAGTGATAGTGTTCCCGTGTTCCGAGTGTTCCCGTGTTCCGAGCCGAAAATCGTCCCCGGGGGGGGTGTCACTGAAAGAGGTCTCGGGTCTTATCTCGATTACCCTCCCACCATTCAAAATCCTTAAAACTTGACCAAATGAGCTAAAATTTGGTATGGGTATGTTTTCGACCACGCTGAGTTCAAATATCGCAAATTTTTTCGATTTCGCGAAATTCGATGTTTTCGATTCGGAAAGGGAGGACCAAGGGGAACCGAAAAATTTTTTGTCTTCGATTTTGCTGAAGAGTAGTATTCAGGGGTTTTCGGGGTCGCAGAACACGAATCTAAAATCCGTTTTTCGATTAAGCTTTTCGTTAGCTCAGTATAAGCTAAAGATTTAAGCTTAAGATGTAAGCTTATACTGAGCTAACGAAAGGCTGAATCGAAAAACGGACTTCAGATTCGTGTTCTACAACCCCGAAAACCCCTATATACATCTTTTCAGCAAGATCGAAGACAAAAAGTTTTTCGGTTTCCCTTGGTCCCCCCTTGGAAATCGAAAAAAAAGAGTTTCGCGAAATCGAAAAATTTTGCGATATTTGAACTAAGCGTGGTCGAAAACATACCCATACCAAATTTTAGCTCATTTGGTCATGTTGTAAGGATTTTGAGTGGTGGGGGGGTAATCGAGATAAGACCCGAGGTCTCCGTAAGGTGGTGGTACCCTTTTGTGCAGTGCTTTTGTGGTGATTTTTTGAAACGCTATAACTGTCGCAATTTTGGGAGTTGCAAAGAGCTTTATACATCGTTTTAAAGCTTATTATCCGTACATTCACTTGAGCTTACAGAACTGACAAAATTAGCAAAAAAACAGCAGCAATTTTCTGACAAGCTGACATCTAACAGGATGAATATAGACCAAAAGTTTTTGAACATCGATTTCTCAAAACTGAAGAATCGGCCAAAAGTTCTTTTTGTACCACGATATGAAGGACATATGGGCCGAGGGATGGTTTTTTGGATTTGGCTCAGCAGGTCTTAACGTTCGAGAAAATCGGCCAAATGCACAGTAACACGAAATTTCGCAACTTCGCATTGAGTTTTCTTGCTACTCAATATGTTTTAGCCCGAACCAAGAAAAACGGCCCTCCGCAGAAGTGCGAATTTCGATTCTGCCGAAAATCTCCGGAATCCGTCGAGTAGTTTTTGAGAAATCGATGTTCGAAACAAAATAATCGCAGTTTTGCCAAAATGGTTTTTCGGCTAACTCTAGCTGAAAGCAATAAAGTCCGGCTAATAGGCATTCATAAAATGTGCATTTGGACGATGTATCGATTGAGTATGATGTATTGATGACGATGTATTGATAGCCAATTTTGTCCTCAACCTGTGGCAGTAATTTTGAAAAAACTGATTTCCTCGAAAATGGCCATTTTTTGTGACCCTAAAAACAGTTTTTTGCTTATACTGACTTAATCACTGGAGATAGCTCAAAGGTTGTAGGAGCAAAAGTGTTCATTTTCGAGTCCTCTTTCCAGCCATACCAACCAATCCCGTGTCTTGTCTACCTACTGGGAGCTTAAGGCCAAAAACCAAGTTTCTTATCTTTTGGCCTAAGAATACGGGACTGGTCCTAAAATGTTAAAGAGCACGGAAATAGGTTATTTCGTAAGTTTTAGCCCTTTGCGTAAAGGACTAAAGCCGTAGGAGTCAAAAATACCCGAAAGGAAACCAGCACCTTAAGGGGCTTGCTGAAAGAGGTCCCGTCCCAGTAGTTGTCGCTCAAGCAGACTAAGTTTGACTGACCCCCGTGTCTCTAAGTCTCTGTCTTTAGGTCTCTGTCGGTTCATACATGTCTCTGTCGGTTCATACATGTCTCTGTCCTTTTGTCTCTAAGCTGTCCCCTAAGAGCTTCTAAGCTTAGTCGAACAATGCTCAACTTATCTGCCTGTCTTAAGAGACAGCCAATCAGAATACCCGACTGCTATCATTTGATAAGTCTACTAAATAAAATATTTTAAAGCAACTGCATTTATATGCAATTTTAAAGTTACATATATAACTTTAACTATTAACAGGACACACATGGCTGAGTCTGTCCTTTTGTCCCTTATGAACGTTTTGTCTCTATCAACACAGAGACAAAAGGACAGAAACTGACTTATAGACAAGGGGGCAATTTCATAACAGTCTACTAGTTGCGGAATCCGCAACTAGTGGATACTGGTTTGCGGATTCCGCATTGTGGGTGTTGCATAAACGTTTAGTGCCGAACTAAACTCGCAACTATCAATACTAGTGCGAGTTGCTAGTTGCTAGTAGCACTAACAGCTAGTCTGTTGCTTAAAATCTACTAATTGCATGTTAGAAATCTACTAGTGCTGATAAAATAGTCTAGTCAAATTTCACTGACGACTGTGTGACGGCTTTATTGTTAATCCACTGTTTTCCCTCACTCGCAATTCTAGCACTCGCACTAGCATTGCGAATGTGACAAGTCCAACAACTTGCTTAGCTAATTTCGTCTAGTCGATGGAAGTTTTATGCAACACTTGACATCCGCACTAAAGTCTGACCAAAAAATGTAGAAAGCGAAATTGTTTTCTTTATATCTCAAAAACGCTTCAAGATAGCTACCACAAAGTATATATTTTCTGAACCGCACTGATGAGATCTTTCATTCGTGAAAAAACTTTTTTGAAATTTCCCGTGCGATTTCAAAGGGCGCCGCTTTTATACGTACAGAAGGATTGGTACATGGTATCTCTTTGATGGCTCTCGTGGCTCTCTTTGATGTTGCCGCCTTGATTTGCCTGAACCAGTGTAAACTAGCAAAACCAGCTGAAAAAGAGAAATTGTTTAAAAATTCATTGCGGACGCAATGTAAGTCGTAGCCACAAAAACTTTATATAGTTGGATTCAGCTTAGATTGGACTTTATGATTATGTAATTTTCACTCACTTTTGCTAGACTCGCTATGTCGAAATTTTGGGTCAAAAAGTGGTATTTTTCGAAAAAATCGACTTTCAAATATTGAAAAACCACATATATTGGGTGAAAGTGGACGCCTAGGCGGTCCTGAAAATCTAATCGAAATTTTTTCCGTTGAGCGAGTCGCGAGTAATAACCAGTCAAAGTCGAAAAAGCGGCAAACATCAAAGGATTTTGAAAATCTAAAAAATTGAATAACTCACGCAATTTTCAGCCAAAAAAGTTGAAATTTGGTGTGTAGCACTTTCATACAAGGGGAAAATTTTCGTGAAAAAATCGCGGCAGTACCATGTACCAATCCTTCTGTACATATAAAAGCGGCGCCCTTTGAAATCGCACGGGAAATTTCAAAAAAAATTTTTTCACGAAAAGAAAGATCTCATCAGTCCGGTTCAGAAAATATATACTTTGTGGTAGCTATCTTGAAGCGTTTTTGAGATATAAAGAAAACAATTTCGCTTTCTACATTTTTTGGTCAGACTTTAGTAGTATGCTAGAACTAGCAAACCCGCTAGTAGATCAGCAGACTTCTATGCAATTGACCCCGGACATAAAGCACAGTACTATATTTTATTGCTAAAACACATTTTACTGATAAAGAAATGCAATAACAAACATTGAACGCTGAAATACAAATCGCATGATGGCAAGACAAAAATAAAAACATCGTTATCAAAAACAGTTCGCACAATTAAAAATGACTGAAAGAAAAATAAAGTCAATCAATAATGTAAGCCTAAATTACGTAACAACAAGTAAGTATACAAGAACATCAAAAGATCCGCTCATTACAGAATCCAGGTTGCCATACATAACATAACATGAATCTATGATGACTAAAACTTTTCAATGAAGTGAAACAAATCCAGAAAATTGAATGCCAACTCCCTCAAATAATTAGTATAAGGTCGGGATGTTTCAGGCACTGAAACTGAAACTTAAACTGAAACTATATATTTTGAGAGAAGACATGAAACTGCAACTGAAACTGAAATTATTATAGGTCACCGACTGAAACTGAAACCTAGTTTGAGCAAAACCTGAAACTCAGACTGAAATTGGCTTAAGTCTTTCCGAGTCTTTCTTTCTTTGAGTTGTTCACCGACTGAAACTGAAACTGAAATAATCTTGGACCGCCGACTGAAACTAAAATAGCTTACTGAAGCAACACTAGTACGAGGTCGCTGCTTACATTTACAAGATTACACACAGAAATTATCAAACAAACAAAAATAAGACTGAGACTAACAAAACAGGACGGAACCTGACAGTCACCAAGACAATAAACTAGATCTAGTAATAAAGCTACAAAACTAAACCTAATAACAAGAAAAGTTTTCACTTTACACATTCCCGATCCCGACCAAAACAGAAGCGCTCAGTGTTTATATTTTAGTCTCAGACTGAAAAATAATATTATTGAAAGAATTTAGACCCTTTGCAGCACAGAGATTTCTTACTATCCTACAGCGGATGATAATGTCAGTCAAGTTGAAGAAAACTTGCATAGGACTTCTTACTGCATTAAATTTACCGAATTTGCTAAGGAATGGCAGATGGAGCTACCACAGGACCTCCGTTACGGAAAACGCTACGATATTTTTGACAGCCTTTATGAACATGTCTGGTTATTTCTAAGGCAATTATTTATCTTCCTCTCAAAAATGCGCACATTCTGAGTAGACACTACCCCTAGCCGGACTACCGAAGGGGGAGGTGAGTGCGTGAGTGAGTGAAAAAGTGAGTTGAAAACATCAAATATTTAGATTTATTGGAATAGTCACAAACCTAAAATATAATAATAAAATGGTTAAGCCGCATCCATCAATAGCAATAGTAGGTTTTAAGAACAGAATTATGAATAAATTTAAAAAATTTAAAATATATATTTGAGAACGTATTTCTGAGTTTCAAAGTTAAAATCGTATCTTATTAAAAAATGAAGTCAGCATAGTCTTGGTTAGGGATGCACCGGGGCCTGGCCCCGGCTCCGGCCCCGGCCCCGGTAGTCAGGCCCCGGCCCCGGCCCCGGTGGTCAGGCCCCGGTACCGACCGGGGCCAAAAATTAGCAAAATTTTGTAAATTTTTGACATTTTTTGACCAAAATTTTGAATTTTCGAAAGTCAAAAAGTGTTACAAATCGTTTGTTTTCCCTCCGATATGAATGCAAACAATGATAGTAACGTTCGTATATCAAAAATTATTGCAAAATTTCAATTTTCAAGAAAATTTTTGAAAATTTTCAATTTGGACCCCCAATTTCCAGGCCCCGGCCCCGGCCCCGGTGCATCTCTAGTCTTGGTTTGGCTTTTGGTTAGGGATAAGTGTGTAAAGCGAATACAGATTTCAGAAATGATTTCAAAAATAAAACCACATTTACACAAGTACGACATTTCATAACAGAAGATGACAAGCCAACGGATACATAAGACTGTACATACAGCGCACCGATTGCAAGAACGGGCAGTGGCAACTTACAACCAAACATGAAAATAAGGCAAACACAAAATGACAAGGTTTGTCCTAAAATAATCCATATTAAATATATAAATAAAGAAACGAAGTACGTACTTACAGGAACAGGAGACGACTTTACAAACAAATAGACTTACGTGACAACCCCCCAAAACAGCCAGCGAAAAAGGACTTTGCAATTTGTACTTGTGACTTTTATCAATTGTATTCCAACAGTTCACATTATTTAAACATACGATATATTTTGCAAAAAGGCAGTCCAAAACTACATCGTCTAGAGAATTTTTGACACGTTATGACACAACAAATGCACATAAGCCAAGCTTAAATGCAGTTTCATATTACCACAAACTTCGTATTTAGCTAACATTTGGAATACTCATATAAAAACAAAGAACAACTCTTTTGACATAAAACATGCCAAGAGAACACTAAAGCAAACCAATGAATCAATAATTAATTATTATGTACACACATTGTTCATAGCATATAAAAAGCGTACAAAGTACAGGGGGCATCGATAAAGACATTAAAAAATAAAGAACTAATCAAAGGAATAAAATCAAAGGCAAGGGAGACGAAACTGTGACGACTACGGACAAATTTGGAGCGAAATCGCAAACTGCAAAGGTCTGAAACTCAGCACTTCGGATTTAAGGTAGACTACTTCTGATTGCTTCTAAGTGACTTATAATCTGCACCGCTATTGCTGCTGAGCAGCAGATTTGATGGCTTTGCCGGCAAAGCAGGCTTCGGTCGACCAAGGGACCCCATGTCACCAGAATTCCCAGGGGGCTGGGGCCCAGGCTTCTGCTGAGCTGCCGGCACTTCACGTACGGCATCGTAGTAGGTCGAAGAGCCCATTTCATCAACGGACGTTTTCGGCGAAACTTTCGCGTCTCCTGAGCCAACTCCGTAGAGATCAAAGTATTCTTCCACCGCAGAATACAGTGTATTATCTGGACTGTCAGAGCGGAGGAGAGCGGTTGGGGATTCTTCCTTGATCACATCATAATAGTCCTCATCATCCTGATAGAGGGAGGCAGAGGCAAGGGTTGGGGCATTGCTGTAGCCTACGGGATCCGGTGCAGAACAGCTCATAGAGGAATTACCCGAAGGCTGCTCAAAAGCCTGCTTTAGAGCCAGAACCGAACCAGAGGGTTTTCGACTCGGTTCACCGGCGCTCTCATCAGACGAGGTTGGAGGTGGCGGAGGTGGCGGCGGTTTCGCAGGACGCAGCGTTTTAGAGTCAGAACTGGAAGCACTGCTGTGACTGCGCCGCACCCGGGCAGCCGGCTTCACTGTGCCAGCCACAGCAGCGCTACCATCATCTAAGCTCGATACCATACCTCCAGTCGCAGCACCTTTAGGGCGTTTGGGCAGTGTGCTGTGGGCGCGGGTCAGCGAGGTAGCTGCGGTAGTTGAAGCCGGGCCAACAACTGTGGTGGCAGGAATGTCCGGCTTATCCACGACTGTCAAACTGTCCGCCTTGGTGACGGACAAACCGCACACTGTGGGGTTGGTGGGGGAGGATATGGCAAGATCCTTTTTGACTGAACGACTGGGAAGGGTCTTGCTGTTGATGGACTTCTGTGGTCCCCCACTGAGGCCCTTCCCAGATGCTGATCGCTGAAATATGGCCTTTCGACTGTCTACAATACCCTGTGCCGAGTCTTCTGATTTCGGTAGACCAGCAGTATCGGCAACAGACGCTGATGCCATTTCAGTCGTTAGGGGCGGAGCGCGTCGTTGTGGCTGAATCAAGGGCACAGAGTGCTTCGAATTTCCTTTGGTAGGTATCACGCCGGGCGGCATCTTATAGTCATCCTCCAGCTTTTCAACCTTCTTCAAATCATCCGCCCTAGGTCGACTGGGTCTGGCAAACTGGGAGTTGTCAGCTGCCGAAGTAGAAGATGAAGCAGAATAGGTGGACGAAGACATTGGAATGGAAGTCGTAGTAGTTTTAGGTGGTTCCCTGGAATTTTTCACGGCACTGCTGCCTGTGTCTGTCGTCGGCAAAGGAGGCAGCGGTTTGGAAGCAATAGCGTTATGCGAAGGCAGGACAGAAGTAGAAAGAATCGGATTTTGGAAAGCGGAAGCGGCGGTCGTTACAGGAGGAGGACTGGGAGCGGGATCCGGAGGTGGGGGCGATTTATCACTGATATGAGAGCGATCACGACCGGGGTTATCTGGCACAGCCAGTCCTTCTACAGCGCCGGGGGCATTATGGTGAAGAGGTTCTCGACGAGCCCGAGTCACCGCTTCCCAGGCATTTGAGGGGAAGCCTCCCGGGGGAGGGCTGATGACCGCATGAGAGGCTGGGGGTAGACGGGGCAGAGTGGTATCGTTGGGCACAGGCGGAGAAATGTCCAATTTCTCAGAGGATAGACTGTTATAAGGTTTGGCAGGAGGAGGCCAACGTCTAATCTGATTGGGTGGACGTCGGCCCGGTGGACGTCCACTCTTGCCTTCCAGTTTGTTCTGCCTAAAAAACATAAGTAGTTATGAAGAAATAACAATAAAACTTCAACTAAATTAAATATAAGTGAAGTAGCTGAAAGTGAAAAGTGCAATTTTGGATCACAAGGTCGGAGGTTCGATTAATACCTAGAATTTAAAACGACGATTTTCTTCCGTAAGCAAAAAAGTTCGGCTAATTAGCTTAATATCTAGTTGGACGAGGGGTTCAAGCTTCAACTGGTGGGTCCGGTTGCTATTTAGTTGTTGTCAACGCAAAAAAGCACGGTAAATTAGATTTAACGACAAGAGTAAGGTGCAAATAATTCGATGTCAAGTGCATTCCACCTTCAACCTTCCAGTCGCGCTATCAAGTATTATTCAAGGACCAAATTCTTAGGAGGTTATGGTTATTGGCCACCCACAGGAGCGGTCTTAGATATCGCCTTTCTGGTAATCAAACCATTACAGAAATATTACGTGTAAAGAATTTCAACTTATGGTATACAAATATTCTACCACCACATTAAATTAATGTAACCTTTACAGGATTGGAATTATTAGGACACCACATACATCAAAAATAAGTGAATATAAAAGGTTCACACATAAAGAGCAATAACCAATAACCAATAACGTACAACGCTTGAATTCCCTTTGGTAAATGACTTCGATAACGTCGCATCAGATACAATACAACAGGAACCAGTGCCAAAATGACCAAAAAGATTAATACTGCCGCCCATACATTAATATTGCCTAAAGAAAGAGCTACGTAATGTAGGGTATGTCATAATCGTAAAAGTAATGCACTGAAACCTTTAACATAGTGTGGACACAACAACTTGTACACAGTATAAGTCACATCCTTAAGTTAGTAGTGCATGCGCTTGTTCCAAACCAGAACACACCTCTTACAAAACCCGACAACAAACAACGAAAACAAACCGATAACGTATACGTAAAACATTAAATCCAATTTCGTATTTTTAACGGTGCAGTAACTTACTGGTCGGTATGCCAGGTGGTCCACTATCCAAACTACCTCCATCGCCGGGTCCATGACAATAGGGAGGCGCATAACCAGGATTACAGTGACAATGACCCATATTGTTACAAACCTGAAACAATACATGAATGCACTGCATTGTAAACGGAAGCCAGAAATTTACACGTAGCTGAGCAGCCATATGTTATCTAATCAGCTAATCGATGAGCCAACCAGACAATCTGTCATAAAAATTTAAAAAATTTATAAATATCCTCCCTAAACGTTTTAGGGGCAAAATTTTGAAAAAAGTAATAAAATATATACGGAAAAAGCTCAATGTGCATATTCTCCAAAATACAATTGGCAAGATGAAATATTTGAGAATTGATATTTAGACGACAGATAAGGAGTATCAAGGAAGGGCAGCCATACCCCTTTTCCAGCGCAATTATCAGGACAGGACTTTTCATTGAAAACATCTGCGACTGCAACGCACTTCTGATTCATGCACATCTGAAAAAAGTGGCGCAGGGAGGAAAATATGTTTCTGCAAAAAACCCTCAAATAAAAGAACTACACAGAAATCGAGATAATTAGTTATCCTAATCACAAGTCTATTATCACTGAATCAATGAACATACGCCTTGCAGTCACTACAGACAAAACCTTAGGCCACACAAGAGAGAGTGCATTTGTGTCGAATGCCTGGTATCTTTTATGGATCCGTCTGACAGCCTGCAAGCCTGTGTTTACACAATTTTCTTGTTACACTTGTTACACATTTTCTTGTTAAACTCCCAGCAATAATGGCAAACGGAAGGATGGCTCAATTATTGTACCCACCTTACTAGGACCACAGGAAGCACCATTTGGGACCAGGCCAGGATCCGCATCAGAGAGGCCCAAATCGACCAAAGCAGATCGACAGATGGTATAGGAACGAAGAGACTTTGGAATGAAAGTGTGAGCAGTGATCACAACCGTTCGATCACCAAACTCGGTACGTTCATTCTTATGCGTGCAATGAAGCATCCCACAGAAAGCATCACTGAAAATACGAACGATGAATATTAATTGCAGTAAAAACATTAATTGAAATATTTAAAAACTGTACTAATATGCTCGAAATAACAATACTGGAAAAATGACCGTTCAGCCGCCATCTATTGGCTTTGCGCCCCCCCCCCCCCCTCATATTCGTGTATTTTGGCCGGAGCACCATTACGCAATGATAAGAAGAGAGAAGCTTCGGGGCTTACGTTTGTTATTCCACAAATAAAATTATTAATTCTTGACAAACACGTAGACAATATACCTCCATCCGCATGCAATATAGCTCTGATTTTGGCGAAAGTAACCACAGTTTCCGTGAATGTTTCCCTTGGTATTGAGCTGATAACAAGGATCCTCTGAATTGGCCCCGGACGGACCCCAGAGCAATTGGCACTGTTCATCACGTGTTGTACATTCACCGTCATAGCAGTAGGACTAAATAAACATTACAACTATTTGGCAAAAAGACATTGGCATAAAATGAAAATTAAAACTTGACATCAATCAGCGCCTTGTTGGCAGGAATACTTGTCATTCAAAAAGCGCTTTGAAGTAGCCGCAGGTGGGCTACAAAAATTTTTTACAAAAATAGCGGAAGAATAAAAAACTGCTGCAGTACAGCGCTAAAACAGTTTCTGACCTCTTAAACTAATATTTTTGTACAATCAAAACTACAGCAGAGGTATTACATCTTCATCAAGACCGCACCGAGGGGGAAGGTTCAAGGGGTCTGGCTGGACCCACCCATTTTTGTGTACCTAGAAACAGCAAAAATGAAACTTTCAGCCGCTTTTATAGAAAGTCTCACAATTTTTGAAAGAATTAAGCAGTTAGTCAACACCTCTGGTGACAAAGTGCAAACATTTGCAATATTAAATGGGCTCCGAACTAAATTTATTACGGGCTTGACCTTGGACCCCCCTCCCGCCAGACCATGGACCTTTCTAAAATGCTGGGTGCGGGCCTGGTCTTCACTAACATGCGTTAATTTGAAATTTGCACGAAAATGCACCTCTCCCTTATGGCAGATTACACCATTGTGCTTATGGACATCTGCAGGACAAAATTCACTCGATCCATCACAATACTCTGGCAGATCACATTCACCTTTGGCTTCACGACATTCACGTGATTTTGGCATCAACTAAAACAAGATAAACAAATTCTAAATATGAAATATGACGATAATAATTATTAAATGCAAATAAGGAGCACGTAAGTAATTGTCTTGTCGGTGCAATTATTATGTTGTCTTGTTCAGTAAACGTTTTTACGACTAATATTTTTAGTACATAATTTTCCGACTTACTGAATAAACAGTTTGTTTGTTTTAGACAGCAAAATATGAGAAACATGAGCAAAATCAGAGAATTGAAATGGCCACACAGTAAACCAACACTTAAGGCAAGTTCTACTAAATTGACGGCATTTCCAAACATTACGATGTTATCGTAAAACGGCAAAAGTCCATCCTGCTAGAATTTAAAAAAAGCCAATCAAATAGACAATTAATTGTTTTCAGTGTTAGATTACCAAAATAAATGATTTCAAATTATATACTTGACAAGTGGAAGTATCACAGCATTCTCCGGCAGCACAGGAGGCACCTTCTCGGTAGGAACAGGTGGTAGCATTGCAGCATGGATTCTCACAAATCTAAACAAAATAGGACAAGAGAGCAGATACAGAGAGAAAAATAAAAGATTGTAGAAACAAAAATAAAATGCAAATCGCACCAAAATCACCGCATCAGATAATCATACACAAGCATATCTGTGAAGAGGATAAATTAAAATTCTGTAAAATGAAAAAGTTCTCACACCGAATATTCTGTCAGTACCTCAGGTAGACCACAATCGCATTCTTCACCAGGTTCCGTGAAGCCATTCCCGCAAACGGGGCCTTCGAAAAAATTAACCGGTTTATTTCGCATACAATAGTCCGCCCCATGGGCCAAACCCCAGGCCAAGTACTCCAGACTACAGGATGACCAATAACTAGGTGGATACTCTCTGAAAATAGAAATATAAATACAACTGTATCTGAGGATATACGTGAAAAATGTTAGTACCATTAGTCATTAGACTTAAGCCACTGTTTGTCTATCCAATAAAATTCAGCAAAAATTAAATAACCAAACTAATAAAATATACACAATTTATGAGCTAAAAGTATTTAAGACATACGCTCCAGAAGCAGCGGACATGATACAACGAGAGGTGGGACAGTCACAGGAGTCGTTGTCATGCTCCATACCGAAGTTGTGACCAATCTCATGGGCAACGGTTACCGCTACACTCACCACATTTTCACTATGATCCTAAAATTTATATTATTTTTAAATCCTGTCTTTTCGATGCTGTTAGAATGCACTGCTCCCAGCGTAACACCGCAGCCATAGCGTATCACTTAAAATTGTCCCTTGGAATTAAAATCATTTCATGTTAAGAACAAACTCCGTTATAAAAACTAGTTGTTTTTAAAAGTTCATGTAAGAGGTAAAGCAGTGGATGCAATGAATGAGAATTGGACACAAGATGTAATATTAATTTCAGCCCGTACCATATTAACACCTCCTGAATATTCAAATGAGCACATGGGACCTTTCAAGGCCTTTCCCACGACACCATTGCTGAATACAGTAGCACTGAAACATGGAAATGAAATCGTCAAAGTTAGTGCATATTGTGTTTGATGTCATTCAACGACAAATATTAATGACAGGAACTTCTTAAATCCAAATATACCACAGGGTGACGTAAAAGTTTGCACAAGAAATGAGCACAACAAAGCTTGACATTTATCCTTTCCCGGACAAATAACTGCGCTCATAAATTAATCAATCAATCAGTCAATAGAAAAAACAAAAATTGCATATACGTACGTCAACAGCTGAGCATTATCATTGGGCATATACTGAAGAAGACGCTCTCTGCGATAGAAGAGAAAATTGTTGAGAGTAACATCCCCGTCAGAGCCGATGGTTATCCGATCCGTATCGTCCCAAATTTCCACACCAACGAGTGCCACTTTGATGTTGAGAGGATGATAAAGCTAGAAACGAAGTGCACATGGTCGCGCCTGAGTACATAATATGCACAAACAAATATATCCATAATTACGGTGTACGGTTGTATTGATGCGGCTTCAAAAGTTTTGATTTGATTCAGTTCGATTTTCGCCTCTGAAAAATCATCAGATTTGATTCAGTTCGATTTTCTGCACCCGAAAAATGAATTGATTTGATTCAGTTCGATTTTTTCAATTTGAAAGACTTTTGATTTTGATGCAGTTTTTACCAAAACTGAATTTTGGTGCGACTTTTGATTTTTCAAGTTTGCGTTCAAATTTTATACGATTTAAACCAACCTAATTTATAATCACAAGAGGTTGTTGTAAGTGAGAACATAAAAATTTCAGGACTTGTTTTGAGAACATAAAATTTTAATTTTTCATAAAGATGTCCATTGCTGCCGTAAAGATTTTTAATATAGTTTAGACTTCTTGGCTTTAATGAAATCTTTGCATGCTAATCTTGATGAAAGTTAAAGCTAATGCAAAAATAATGATCTAACAGTCTCTCGAAACGCAAAAGGCTACATTAAAGCAATAAACCTATTCTAGAAAATGCCTGGCAAAGCAATTTTCCAAGCTAAAAATCCCTTGTTAAGATTTTGCTGGTATCTCTGCCGTGAGCACTGCCATAATGAACAGCACAAACAAATCTTTACCGCACATAATAATAGGTTCAACAGTACTCGAAAAGATGCATGGAATAGTATGTTTCATTGTGCATATGAGACTAAGTGAAAGCTTTTAGCATATACTCTGCTGAATCAAAATGCGAATCAAAATCGCATCAAAATCAAAATTACTGATTCGTGGACAAAAGTTTTGATTTGATTCAGTTCGATTATGGCTTCTGAGAATTCAGTTAGATTTGATTAAATTAGATTTTTTGCTGTGAAAAATAAAATGATTTGATTCAGTTCGATTAATCAAAAATCAAAAGTCGCATCAAAACACTTTTGATTCGATTCGAATCAAAAATCAAAACAACCGTATTACGGTGGAGCCTTGAAACCGGTTGTGAAATGCAAGGATTGTCGGACTCTGATTGTCTATGTTTTGATTTTCATCTTGCAAATTGTGATGTCATCGTATCCGCAGGAAACAGTGAATGCGTGGATGTTTTGACTATCTGTTTAACGTATATAACTTGAAAAAATTCAATTGAAAACTACCAGAAGACAGTTTTCACATGGAAAGGAAAAGACAAAGCAAACGTACTTGCAAGCTATTCTCAACACACAACACTTAAAAATATCTACAGAAGATTTAAATGACAGAAATCATCACAACAATAAAAGTACGTCAGGTTTACGTCAGGTTCGGTTTACTCTGGCCCACTGGTAAAAACATCATACGGCGTCCTACACTTTTCCCGCTAATTGTAAAACCAATTCGACCTCTTACTTTTTTCATGGTCAGAGTCTAAGGGATTAGGGCCGAAAGACTCTGATTAATCTATCAAATTGATCAGTATATATGTATCGAACCAGTAATTAATTTCTTTCTGTATTAGTTTAAATAAGCCCATCTATCCCATATCCTGTTTTGTTTTGTTTTTGTTTGTTTATTTGTTGTTGGCACACATTTTAGTTATTTCAGTAGCTTAAGCAATCATCACGTAAGGCATCAAAAAAGGTGCCTTAAACATTTATGCGATATCACATGTGACATATTTACTTAAGTGCTTCGGGAAACACAGGTACTTTAAATTGTATTTGTGGTATAATCGTAATCGTTACCGCTAACTGCGCATATCCCTCCATCTTCTCCTGTCTTACGTACCGAATTAACTATGTTGACTATTTGCTTCGATCGATCGTATAAAGTATGAACACTACGGCCATGGCGTTTATACTGAAAATAGACAAAACGATATACCGTACGTACATGTACGAACAAATTATAAACTGGAATAAGTTCTGAACAATTTCGGAAACGTTCGAGCTCTATTCTGTACTAGCTACCATAATCATGGAACGTCCCTAGATAGCGTAAGTCATAATGATAAGCAGGGTCCCGGATCAAATCCCGGACCACATCCTTTTATCCGAACAGCCCTACTAAGGGCTACCAGCTTGAGGACGCAGATAGGCGAAAAAGGCGAAATGTCACGACCCAAAATTTAGCAGCGCCTATAACGGAAGAGAGATAGATCATCTAAAAGTCGATATTCGAATCGAATCAAAAGTACCCGATGCGACTTTTGATTTTTGATTAATCGAACTGAGATCAAATCATTTTATTTTTCACAGCGAAATTTCTAGTTTAATCAAATCTAAAACGAATTCTCGGAAAAAAAATAATCAGAAGACTGAATCAAATCAAAACTTTTGTCCACGAAATCAGTAATTTTGATTTTTTGGTGCGATTTTTATTCGCATTTTGATTCAGCGGAAGTATATGCTGAAGCTTTCGCGGAGTCTCATATGCACAATGAAACATACTATTCCATGCATCTTTTCGAGTACCCTTGAACTTCCGGTATTATGTGCGGTAAAAATTTGTTTGTGCTGTTCATTATGGCAGTACCTTCACGAGCAGAGATACCAGCAAAATCTTGAAAAAGTCGTTTTTAACTGGAAATTGCTTGCCAGCAAAATTTCTAGAACAGTTTGTGCTAACTTTGAAATGTAACATTTTGCGTTTCGAGAAGTTTTTAGATGCATTGGAAACAGACATTTATCCCCCCATCAAGATTAAGCATGCAAAGATTTTCATTAAAGCCGAGAAATCTAAACCTATATTAAAAATCTTTACGAAGCAATGGACATCTTTATGAAAAATTGAAACTCAATGTTCTCAAAACAAGTCCTGAAATTTTATGAAATTTCTCACTTGCAAAGCAACACTCTTGTGATTATAAATTAGGTTAGCGTTCAAATCGACAAAAAATTTGAACGCAAACTTGAAAAATCAAAAGTCGCACCAAAATTCAGTTTTGAAGCCAAAAACTGCATCAAAATCAAAAGTCTTTCAAATTGAAAA
>JASAND010017505.1:0-22766 GCA_030248195.1 Trissonchulus latispiculum | reverse complement strand
TGTACTTCGTTCAGTTACTGTTATCGGCGATCTTCTATTTCGTGCCGTTAGCGTTACAATCATAGCCTCGGTTTTTTCTCGTTGCTAGTCGTAGTCCAGCACAACCAAATTATTATATAGTTTATTTATATGTATATAACTGCTGGAATTGCATTTATTGACTGACATTATATAATTGCTTTGTATATGGCAATCGAAATGGCGAAGCGTGAAAGCCCGCGAATATGGGTTGCTCGGCGAAGCTGTGCCCATATTAATTCGCCCACAACCTAGTCCTCTTCTTTTTTTGAACCTAGCCCCATATTAGGCATTTTTAAGACTAGTCCTCTCTTGATTTTACAACCTCACCACTACCCATATTACTTTTTCATGCTCCGGAGGAGCATTTTTATTACTTGTCCTTCTGTCATTTTAAAGGTTCCCTTTCAGCAGTGAGCTAACGCAGATAAGGAGCTTGAACAATGCAATGGGCTTTCATTTGATACCAAACATGACCACTTTTGAAGACTAATTTTTGACCCACGCCAGCCAAAGGTCGGTGGAGCTACTTTTTGTGGCTGGTATAATCACAAACTTCATCGCCTCGCCAAGGCCCCGCAAAGTCGGACTTTCGCTATTTTGGCACTTCGGTTGTGATCGACTTTTTTTCACAGGTTAGCAGCTAGATCGGTTTGGTTTGTTTTATTTGAATATTTCGGACTATGCGCGGAATATAACGAGGGGATTTTTTAATTTCGCTCTGGAGCTTTCCAGGAGATGGGTCCAAACTTTGCATTTCTTTCACTCTGTTTTGACGGAAAGTTTCTAAGTCCCACTTATACTAGAAATTGCCTAAAAGTCACTAAAAATGGCGTTTTTCGGCCTTGGGGTGTTACCCATATATATAGTAAATCGGGGTCGCTGAACAGATGAGCAGACGGCTGAGGTCGGGGGATGTGACCCCTGACCCACAGCGCCCCCCCACAGTGGGTCCGGTGTGGGTCAAAAATGAAAGTCTTCAAAAGTGGTCAAGTTTGGTATCAAATGAAAGCCCTTGGTGAGGCGATCAACTTTGTCATTGTGCCACCCACAAAAAGTGGCCCCACCGACCTGCCCCCCCCCCCCTCCCCCCCCCCCCCTCCTCTCTCCCTTCCCGCCCCCCACATCCCCATTGGGTGGGGTGCCCCACCCACTGTGGGTCCGGTGTGGGTCAAAAATGAAAGTCTTCAAAAGTGGTCAAGTTTGGTATCAAATGAAAGCCCTTGGCGAGGCGATCGACTTTTGTCATTATGCCACCCACAAAAAGTGGCCCCACTGACCTGTGGGTGGGTGCCCCACCCACTGTGGGTCCGGTGTGGGTCAAAAATGAAAGTCTTCAAAAGTGGTCAAGTTTGGTATCAAATGAAAGCCCTTGGAGAGGCGATCAACTTTTGTCATTATGCCACCCACAAAAAATAGCCCCACCGACCTATTAGGGTGGGTGCCCCACCCACAGTGGGTCCGGTGTGGGTCAAAAATGAAAGTCTTCAAAAGTGGTCAAGTTTGGTATCAAATGAAAGCCTTGGCGAGGCGATCAACTTTTGTCATTATGCCACCCACAAAAAGTGGCCCCACCGACCTGTGGGTGGGTGCCCCACCCACAGAGGGTCCGGTGTGGGTCAAAAATGAAAGCATCTTTCAAAGTGGTCAAGTTTGGTGTCAAATGAAAGCCCTTGGCGAGGCGATCAACTTTTGTCATTATGCCACCCACAAAAAGTGGCCCCACCGACCTGTCGGTGGGTGCCCCACCCTCAGTGGGTCCGGTGTGGGTCAAAATTAAAGTCTTCAAATGTGGTCATGTTTGGTGTCAAATGAAAGCCCTTGGCGAGGCGATCAACTTTTGTCATTATACCACCTCCAGAACGTGGCCCCAGCGTCCTGTGGGTGGGGGCCCCACCCACAGTGGGTCCGGTGTGGGTCAAAATTGAAAGTCTTCAAAAGTGGTCAAGTTTGGTGTCAAATGAAAGCCCTTGGCGAGGCGATCAAGTTTTGTGATTATACCAGCCACAAAAAGTGGCTCCACCGACCTTTGGCTGGCGTGGGTCAAAAATTAGTCTTCAAAAGTGGTCATGTTTGGTATCAAATGAAAGCCCATTGCATTGTTCAAGCTCCTTATCTGCGTTAGCTCACTGCTGGAAAGGGAACCTTTAAAATGACAGAAGGACAAGTAATAAAAATGCTCCTCCGGAGCATGAAAAAGTAATATGGGTAGTGGTGAGGTTGTAAAATCAAGAGAGGACTAGTCTTAAAAATGCCTAATATGGGGCTAGGTTCAAAAAAAGAAGAGGACTAGGTTGTGGGCGAATTAATATGGGCACAGCTTCGCCGAGCAACCCATATTCGCGGGCTTTCACGCTTCGCCATTTCGATTGCCATATACAAAGCAATTAATGTCAGTCAATAAATACAATTCCAGCAGTTATATACATATAAATAAACTATATAGTATATAATTTGGTTGTGCTGGACTACGACTAGCAACGAGAAAAAACCGAGGCTATGATTGTAACGCTAACGGTTGAATAGAAATAGAAGATCGCCGGAGAGAGTCCTGATCCTGAAGTTATTGTTGAAATATGTTCTTTTCTTATAAATGGTTAAAACGCTCAGTAGATAAATATTCAGAGTTTATCGAAAGAAATGTCTGCTTCCACTAAAACTCGTTTATCATAGTTGTATATTATTTACCTACCGTAACTACTGGTACGTATAATATGTATATAACTTTTTCAGTCCGCGAATATGGGTTGCTCGGCGAAGCTGTGCCCATATTAATTCGCCCACAACCTAGTCCTCTTCTTTTTTTGAACCTAGCCCCATATTAGGCATTTTTAAGACTAGTCCTCTCTTGATTTTACAACCTCACCACTACCCATATTACTTTTTCATGCTCCGGAGGAGCATTTTTATTACTTGTTGTAATTTGAATCTAAACCTTTTCCAGGCCGTCACTCACTCGGGTCAGCTTTAACGGTGCTACATTTTTGATGCCAAAGGATTTTCCTGGATTCTCTGCTCAACTTCTTCGTTCCAAATTTTTCCATTGCAAGTCCACGTTGGCCGAAGAGACTCGTAAACGTTATTGGGAGCTTAAAGTGGATCCGAACCCGGTCATCACTGTTGCTCAGTTCCAGAGAATGGTATACTTTCGGGATCTCCTGCTTTCCCATGGCGTCGCTCCCTTCCTGTTTGGTGGAACTTTGTTAGGTTAATGAATTTATAGAACTAATTTTTAGGTTATTGCAGGAGGGTATTGTAGGAAATCGGTGCAAAATATGCTTGATTTAATTACATTGTTTCGTTCAAAAACATGAAGGTTTCTAAAAATTGCTTTTCTTCTGTTTAAACAGTGGAAAGAGTTGTCGAGGCTAGTACGCAAGACTTCCGAAAGATTTACCTTTATTTCTTTTATTTGTTTTATTTATTTCTGTTTGACAGTTTTGCTGTTACTTAAAGCGAAATTCGAAAATTCGAACTTGAACTAAAATTAAGTTACATTCGGTTTTTTGTGTTTAGGGTGGGCAAGAGAATGTGGTCTAGTGCCTCACACAACGGATCTCGATTTGGCTGCGAGAGCAGAGGATTATTCCTTGAAACTGGAAAACGCCCTTATCAATGACAAGACGTTGTCACTTTTCTGGATTCTAGGGAAGGTAATAGGATTTTGATAATGTTTCCACCAAAGTGAAGGATGATTGAAAATTATCTTTTCAACAAGACTGGTTAAGGTTTGGGTGTCGGAGTTATTTATGACAAATGAGGAGTAATAACAACAACAACAACAACAACAACAACAACAACAACAATAGTAATAATAATAATAATAATAACAATATTCGTCAATAATCATATTTTAATTACTGATTTGATTAGCAACTGAATCACTTTCTTTTTTACATTTCGCCAATTGCCGTAAGCATTGTAACAAATAAATGACGTATACTTAATCATGCGGTTTTACAGTAATATATTTGCTAGTATATGTTTTCCGTATTTTTCGAATTGCTTGCTCTTAATTTTTATTTCTGTATTTTAGCCAGAAGATTCGCTCGAGTTGAGCGTCTACGCGCTGAGTATGAAGATCGATCTTTTCTTTCTATACCCAGAGAAGTCTGGAGGATCCTGGGCCGGGGGAATGTTTGTGTCAAAAAGACAAAAACTTAAGTTAGTGCGACTTCAGTCCATCCTTTCCTAATCCTTATTTAGTATTGACATTTTCACACAAATATTACAGCAGAGTTAAACTGCGCTGGTGGATTAAATGAATTAAGATAATTAAGACACTTAGTTGATGTAATTCAATTGCTAATGCAAATTTGAGAATTTTTGCATGTTTCAGATGGTCCTATCCGGCGCTTCAGAATCTCTGTTCTGTAGATTTGTTGGGACATCTGTTCTATGTAGCCTGTAACTATGAGGGATTTCTGGAGGCGGACTATGGCAAGAATTGGACCACTCCTCATCTGAACTCAAACTTTGTCTGGTACCAGTCCCATCATAATGTCCAAAATAATGGCTATTGGACCCGAGAAGAATGGAAGCATGTTTATAGGACTAGATTTATCAAGAATTATTAGGCTCAATTATCCTTTTAGCTCGTTGTATATACGTAGTTTTTTATTCCACTGGAGCGGTATTTCTCCGGGTTGACTGCATGTAATGCATGTAATGCTTTACTTTTCCTATGTTTAACACATCCCTTGTGTATTTATTTTTGGATCTAACAAAAGGCTAGTTAGTTTTCCGTGGAAGCCAAACTAAATCTAGCCCAGAAATTTCTTTGAATTTCACCTAAAATTTTCTGAATTTTTGCAATGCGTCCTGACGTTATGAAAAAGTCGAGATCGAAAGAATGGAAGAAATCGAAACAAGATGACCCCTGAAAGGGGTATAGTTCTGCAACTGAGCATAGAAATACAAGTCAGCATTATGCCTATTTAATTGGAATTGTAGTACGACAAATGAGTGCACATAAAATAGGTCCTTTTCTAATGCTATAACAATAGACATTGGAGTATATATATACCGGCAATATATTATTTCTGTATCGTTTGAAATAGGAGATGTTAGAATCAGAAAAAACCCGGGTTCCGCATTTTGTTTGCTATTTTTTCATCGATTGGCTATTGAGCAGAAATATACTGCCGTACCCGTACCGGTTCTATTCAATCCTAAAAGCAAAATTTTGCTTGCTCAAACGCTTGTTGATGAAATATTGATTATTTCAGATTCCGTAATTTTTTAAATTTTTGTATCTCCGAAAGTGGCCTAAAATATGTAAATTAAGGGTATATATTTGCTTGAATAAAAAAGTCCTAGTAAAATTTGTTTTACTTAGGAAAATAGATTTCACAATTTCGTGCTTTTACAGCAATTCTGTCTAATTTTGGGGGTTTGACATGAAGACTGCCTTAAGTTCTGCATGGGCTGTACAGAAGACCACGTCCCAAAATAATCCTAGAAAATGGTATCGAAACTTGCAGCCTAGGAAAAATAATAATAGGAAAACGAGAACGGTGTGAATTAGGAAATATGCTGTGCTGAATTCAAGAAATACGTTGACGTGCGAAGTTTAACTGAAACATTCATTCAAGTTGCTTCCTTGTCCGCTGGATTTGATGCACCCAGGTTTTTATTCCTGCTGGAGCAGGAATGTATAAAAAGGAAATTAGTATGTTTAGTGCATGGTGAGTCATTTCTCCATTAAGAAGCCCTATCTTCAACATAGGGCTAGCTTAGGTCAGATTTTTTTGCATTCGGATTATGCAAATTAGGTTTTGGAGCCTATTTAAGCGGCAGAACTGAGAGCCTTCGCGCAGTCTTCGGCTGTCAGCAATCTAAACGATTGCAGATTTTTGAGCACTAGTGTAGCTTGGGAGCTATACATGGTGCATTAGGCAATGAAATAAGGTACTAGCTTGCGCTGAACATCTCAAGTTCAGGCCAATCATGGCATGGCAAGCATAGGCCTGCACTCCCTGATGACCATAGAGTTCATTGAGAATTGGGGAGAAATTAAGCAGCGGAATAAAAGTAATGGAAATTTTGTGCAGACAAATTTTGTTTCCTACTTGGAAGAAAGGTAAGTTTGTCACCTGTACTGTTGAATCCGATGATGTTAACTGATTGTATTGTGCTATGCTGAGGAAAGTCTGGTCTGATAAGAAAGCAAAACATTTAGTGAGATATTTCAAATGATAACAGTAGTTCGATATTAAAAGAATTAAGCTGAGATTAGTTAAGTCAAGTGAAATTGTAAGCCGAACCTGCAGCTTCTAACGCTTAAAGAGCCTTCCGACAAAGTCAATTTTGCAATTGAATAAAAACAGGTCTACAAAGGAATACTGCCCCTTTTGGGGCCTACTTGTTATTGATTCTGCAATATATAATGTGACGGTGCATTGTCGCTGCAACCAACCAGTGAGACAGATAATAGGGAACTGTTCTTAATCTTTCAAAATCTAATTTGCATAAATAGACACACCTTTCAAAACAAAAATCAGTTCGTGTCTGAAACTTTATGGGGGGACACAATCACACTGTATTTCTATGGGGGGGACAACAATAATAATAATAAAGTAATAATAATAGAGATGTATCCATAGTTGGTTTGGCAGTATTGTTAGTCAAAACATAATAGAAATAGAACAAGTAGGCCCCAAAAGGGGCAGTATTCCTTTATAGACCTTTTATTTATTCGAATGTAAACTTGTATTTGTAGGAAGCTCCAGGTTTTGTTTACAATTTCACTTGCCTTCCCCTCATCAGGGAGATCATACCTATGCTTGCCATGCCTGGCTGAACTTGTGATGTCCAGCGCAACCTACCTACCTAATGCACCAATGTGTAGCTCCCAAGCTACACTGGTGCTCAAAAATCTGCAACCATTTAGATTGCTGACAGTCGAAGACTGCGCGACGGCCCTCAGTTCTGTTCCTTAAATAGGTTCTAAACCTAATTTGCATAATCCAAATGCAAAAAAATCTGACCTAAGCTAGCCCTGTGTTGAAGATAGGGCTTCTAAATGGAGAAATGACTCACTATACACTAAACATATAAGTTTTCATTTTATACATTCCTGCTCCAGCAGGAATAAAAATTCATGCATTAGACAATTTTGAATTAACTTTTCTAACTAGCTAGCCCCCTTCGGTTTGAAAAAAAGAGCGTAGTACTATACTAGAGCAGTGCTGAAGATAGGTGGCGTCAGGCTTGAGAGGGCCTCCATAGTGCAAATCATATCTATTTTCCGCGTAAATAGTTCGGCCTCCAGGGGCCCGTTGCAAAAAAGGTATTACTAATAAATTATTAGTGATTAGTTGATTAGTGCAGCAGTATTAATGAGCAAAGCTATTAATTGAGCCAACAAATTTTAGTGTTTTCGGTATTATTTTGTAGAAAATGAAGTGATTAATTCAAAAACGTCTAAAACTTTCTATAATTTTCTTCAGCCCAATAGTTTTGATCACAAATATCAGAGAAAACGCGATTTTTGAAGGTTATTCCTTTGGCTTAGTCCAAATTTTAATTTTACACCAATCTAAAAAATATAGGTCGTTAGAGCATCTCAAAAGCTACAAAACGACATGTAGAATATTCCTCAGGCTATTCCACAACGTTAGCTATTTTCAATCAAACTGCTGCACTAATCAACTAATCACTAATAATTTATTAGTAATACCTTTTATGCAACGGGCCCCAGGCAGAACAAAAATCTGGTGAGTAATGATACATACATATGTACTTAATTGTCTCAACGGTGGAGTATAACTCCTTTTCAGGTCAAACTTGTTATTATTGTTGTTTACTGCTGTTTTAACTGTTATGTACATGTGCACTGTATAACAATGGTTTCTACCCCATTAAATTAAGTTAGTATCGTTGGGTTTGATTTGTGGGAGAGGCGTCGCTAGGTGCGATTATACCTATGCATGGAAGAAAGAGCAAAGCCTAATAGATCTTGCGATCAGAACAAAATTCAGAGTTTCTAAGATTAAAATTTTGGCTTAAATTGGACGAAACGGTTTGTTCACTGAGCCAAAAATTCAGTTTTTATGTCTGGTATTATTACTGGTTTAATTTATCAATGTTTTGTTCGGTTCAGTCGTATGTCGCGTGTCTCGTTTCGTAGTGTCGTATGTCGCGTGTCGCTTGTCGCGACAGTGTTCACAGGTTTATGGCTCGTGGCGACAAAAATGTCGTGCGACAAATTGTCGCGTGTAGTAAGGAGTTGAAAACTGTAAGTTAACTTTTGTCGCATGTCGCGTGCCTCCAGCCTATGAAATATTGGCTTTGGCATTGTTGCGCTGGATTATCCTGCGACTGGACATGAACCTGCGAACTCATCAGTCACTGCGACAAGCGACATGCGACATACGACATGCCACAGGCGACAGCCTGGGAACCGCGTTGTGGTGAACTGCGTGGTGGCGCTAAAGATCCTGAGGTTATTATGTCAGCGGTAATCGTCCATGAGGGATCAAACTAAATAAGTTGAGTTGCATTAGTCCTACAGACTGAAAACTTAGCGTTCATCAGACATACTCTATTGCCTTATCGTTTAGTGGAGCTTGCGAATAGCTGAAATTGGAGACAGTATTCGCTTCAGCGAGAAAAAAATTGAGTAGCGGAATGAAAAGTCATGGAACTTTAGTCTTAGAAATCAAGGACTATTCCTAATCAGTTGTACCTGGATGGCTCAATCGGTAGAGCGTCGACTATTTAAATCGAAGGTTGTTTGTTAGCCCCAATGTTTTGAGTCTGAGGTGCTGTTACTGCATCCCAATTTTTTGTTAACTGCATCGTGTTAATACTCGCCGAACCTCTAATAGCGAAGTGGTTTCTTAAAGGATCACGTCAAGTCGGTCTTTCTTGCAAATGCGCTCTAGCACCCATTTCACATCCTTCCTGGGCAATTTATCGAGATTGTCTAGGGGTAGCCGCCTGTTAGGCGGGGCTAGCACAGAAACCCCCGCCACTGCAGTTGACGTAGTGGAGGTCCTGATTAATTATTAAATGTCAGCAATTATTCAGAGAAGGCATCCTCTTTCCCTCAAAAATGGATTCGTTCTAACTGGCACTACCCCTAACCGGAGCACCGACGGAGGTGAGGTGGCTGTTAAACTAGCCCAGCAAAATACTTTCTAACGCTGGAAAGCAATTCTAATCGTAGGCCACGTCGAATCGCCAGTTTTGTAAAGTGATGTGCCTACTTGAGGCTTCTGCTCTTTTCGGTCACAGTACATTATTATAAATAAACATAAATAATAAATAAATAAAATAAATACACATAAATTATTTAACGCCGAAGTTGTACTGAAGATGGAGCTTCCTGAATGTGGCGAACAACTGTTGTGGGGTCCTCTTCCCGGGGTCGGGTCGTCCGTCGCACTCCTCTCCGTGACAGGTGGCGTCCGCCATGTGCATGACCACGCGGACCTCCGAACTCCACTCCAGTCCACCCACTTTCTCCATACCACCAAAAACGTCCTCCGGCGCGTCCCCACCCCCATCCGCCGCGACCGACGCCAAGAACTCCAGAAAGCTGTTAGCATTTGTGAGCTGACAGATCAGAGTCAGATTGAGGGTAAATAAAGGTTTTCAAGCTGTTTTTAAATAATTAGCGACTGAAAGAGTTTTAAGTGTTTTCCAATTTTATGGCTAGTGAAATTTCAAATCAGAAAAGTTCTCTGGAACCTCTGGAAAGCCTCTAACCCTCTGGACAGTAATGACTCAGTTGCTTCAGGTTTGCTGAAGTTACGTGTAAACCCATGGATAACTAGCAGTAGAGCACAATTAGTTCGTTTAGAAAATAGCGAAAAAAAAATCACGTTATGGTCCTACGCTCGTGTCAATTTATTTTATATTCTATGGCCAATCTTTTATTTTATCTAAGCTTATTTGATATCCAGTTAAAAATTTTTAAAACTTTCTGTCAAATCTGTTGTAATGCAACAAACAAACAAACATTTCAGATTAATTTGACGACATCTGGAAATTGAGAATGTTGTCGTATGGCTCCGCCATGACTCAAACCGTTGACCATCCAGACTGCAGTCAGACGTGAAACCACTCCACTATAGTGTTGTGGACCGGCCGTGACCAGCTAGAGGCCTGCACGGGCCGAATTTTTGCGGCCCGGCCCGTGAAAAATCTTTCTCAGCCCGCCCGGCCCGGCCCGTCAACTGTTTCGGCCCGGCTCGGCCCGGCCCGGCCCGGCCCGTCAAAATTTGCGGCCCGCCTGGGCCACGAAATTTTTTCATTTGTCCAAAAATGCAAAATTACGTAAATAATTTTCTTAGCTTGGTTAGAATCTCTGGTTTTTAGTACTTTTTCTAGGAAAAGTGTGTTTTTCTAAAAACTGATTTTTCGAGTTTTAATGGTTTTTAAACGCAGTTTTAAGGACAAATTAATTTTTGTCGTTCTACAAATGAAAGCAAAACATACTGCCTCATATTGACACTTTGTATATAAGACTGGAACGATAGAAAAACAAAAACTGAAAATTCCCTAAAAGGTTACAGTGGCAACATTTAAATATTGTACTTTTATTAAACCAGATGAAATTTTGTAAAGTGAGCATTTTTACAAGAATTAGTTGAGAATTAAGCTAATTAGAAGTAGAGGACTTTAGAAAGATGCAATTGCGCAGAAGGAGCAAACTTTCATTTTTAAAGAAGTAATAAATCTTTGCTCCACAAACTCAAAACTTCGATTTTTTAAAGCTGCGTTTTTCTAAGTAAATGTATATTCAAATACATCAAAACCAAAATAAAATACTTACACTGTTGCTAATACCTTTTATATAAATTGCCCTATTCCAAAGTTTCATATTAGTTTCATTCTAATGTTGTCAACGCTAAAATTATACTTAGGCGATTTGAGGATTTGACATTAATGATGTGACGATAAATACATACATGTGTTATTCATGAAAATAAAATGCTAACGTTACTGCGGAAAACCAGCGTTATTTTGAACGAAACATATTACGGAAACACAAAACATTTTAAGCTAAAATATGAATTACTATTTTATAGTTGAATCTTTCGAAAACTGACGGCGGGCCGGACTGTCGGCCCGCGGCCCGACCCGTGAGTATCGGCCCGCGGCCCGGCCCGGCCCGGCCCGGCCCGTGAACTTTGGTCGTCGGCCCGCCGGGCCGGGCCGGGCCGCGGGCCGTAATGCAGGCCTCTAGACCAGACCGAGAACAGACCGGCCGGTCAGATATGGGGCGGCCGACCGGCCAGTAACAGATTCTGCGGCTTATCGCCTTAAACTTGTTAACATCTGCCTTGTATACTGTCATTTTGGGTTGCCAGTGGCCCGGTGAGAGCCGGTACACCAGCCGGTCGGCCGGTCTACGAAAAATTGGGCCGGTGAATAACACTACTGCACTATACCACGGAGCCAGGATAGAAGAGCGCATAACTATCTAATAGAACCGGTCGGAACCGGAACCGGAACCGAATCGGAAGGATTTTTAGAACCGGAACCGGAACCGAACAGGAAGGATTTTTAGAACCGGAACCGGAACCGGAACCGGTAGAATTTGGAACCCGCCGGTTACACGCTTAAAATTGGGCTTGAACTAATTTTTTGCAAGTTCAAAATTTCCAAAAGCTGGATTTCGTAGTTCGTAGTTTCAATTCACAGAGTTGTCATTCATATTTATTTATATTATCGTTTTCAAACTAGACTTTTTAAGATTGATATTTAAAATCTAGTTTGAGCTGAAACTGACAAACTTCAAATCTGAAACCGAAATATGGAGGATGAAACTAATAATAATTAAGAGCTTCAGACTAAAAGTGAAATAAATCTACAGTTATTGGAATTGAAACTGAAACTACGTAGAATAAATTCAGAGCCTAAACTGGAAACGGCACAGCTTCAGCTTCCATTGATGGTGGACTAACTTACTGCCTTCCCTTTTCAGGTGATCGAGACACGTTTCAGCTTTCGCCGAAGCTGAGGCTTAGTATTAAGAGAAATTTCAAATGTTAATTTCAATCAACATTAGTGGCCTTAACGCTTCTGCTTAGATAAAATTAAATTAGAACAAGCTTAAAAAATTAGTAATGAAACGAACAGCCAAGTCAATCAAATCCTTTTTGCAACTGCTTCCGATGTCAGGCACTGCAACATCCCCACCATTCAAATTGGCGGAGATATTTTTTGCTACGGAATCATTCACCGTCAGGGCCTATATGGTGTTGCTCTCCGCAGTCCTGTGAAAGTGGACAAGAAGCGAAGAAGCGAAGACCACGGACAGAAAATGTGATCCCCTAGTCAAGTCGGTGTACGGTTATTGGCCAGTGGCCGCAGTCACACCCAAGGCAAACGACGTTGACTGTCAGCAACACCGTTTGCCCCCGCATGGCCCATACCTCAAGTGACTAAGATGGCTGAAATCTTGCTCGGCCTACTCGGAAAGTCTGGGGAGAAAAAAATGGCTGCAGAAGCACGGTTCGAAGGGTAAGAGCCGAGTCTAAAGATAGGAAAGCAGGAAAGTCCACTTGGTTTATCTAAATTGCAGACAGCACAACTTGGATGAATTTGACACTGTCTCTGAAAGGTTACTATATGATTTGAGTTATGTGGAATGTGGAAACTTCATAAGAGTACATTCCGACATACAAGCTACATAAAGGTATAAGGATTTCGTTTTTCGAATTTTGTGACATTGTTTTAAATGCTCCAAATACACGATGATTTAAATGCTCTAAAGACCTAGGTGAGTGGCTATGTCTGGGCTATCTCCACGAGATTTTGAAGAGGAAGTTGCGATTCTTCAAAGTGATCTCTAATTGACGGTTTGATCTCTGAATTTACATTGCTGGATTCGGTGTTCGCGGAAAACCGAAAACCTGGAATCTGGGTCGGTGAGGTGAATGCGAAGCAAGAAAGGACTGGAGGCTGATGGCTGCTCGTGACGTCAACGGGAGCAGGTCTGGCCGAGTTTTGTCGCCAAAATGGAAACTTCAAGCGAGCTCCTGGACTACAACGCCAACAAAGTCAAACCTAACGGGTGGAAGTAACCGCCGCGTATGATCTGATTCCAGCAACATCATGATTAGCAATGGAGTGAAGCAATGGATCCCCTCCTGCGCCAGGGGTTATCGGGCGCAGACAAAATGAACTTGTACAAACGGAGGTGGATCAGATAAGTCACTTTACTTTATCAGGAATTAGACTTGTTTAACGGTGACTAATAACGTTTTAACGCCATGCACAGGTTGATCGGAGGGGAATGTTGATGTACCCTCTGCACACATCGACCAAAAACACGAAAGTTGGGATCCTTAGGATCCTTTATCGAACGATAGATCTACTCAGACAGTCGTTCGTGCCGGCGCCAGCAGGAGCCGCAAATAGCAATTCAGGGGAAACCTTGAATCCCCCCTTCCGGCAATTTACCGAGCATGTGCAAGGGGCGGCCGCCTGCTTGGTGAGCGCTGCCACGGGGCCTTCATTACGGTTGAAGTAATGAACGCCTCGATAGCCTTGGAGAACACCTCGGATAATTGCGATTGCAGTTATTCAGTGTCAGCTCCCCACACCCCAACAAAGTTTGAAAACAAGCTGACACTACCCCTAACCGGAATACCAACTGGGGTGAGGTGGCCGAAAAAAAGCTACATAAACCAACGCTAGCTAGCACAAATCAATATTGTAGATTCTTGAAGTTAGTTGAGTTAATCGTTATGTAGTATCTTTTATGCAAAAATAAAGCTCTTAAATTTTATTATCACTCTAGCAACAATAGTTGTTTTTAAGATTTAAGCTTAAGTTTCAAAAAACGTGTTCACTTATCTTTTTGAAAGCCACCGCATCCCAGCAAGTGTGTGATCAGATCTGGCGGAGATATGGCAACACTTTAAATAGATATAATTTTTCTTTTTATGTATCTAAATTGGTTCTTCAAAATAATACAGGGCAAAAACATGTTTCGAGCGATTTGGGAAATTTTATTTGACCCATCAAACTTTATTCCTTATCGGAGAGAAAAGGTTCATTCGAATAGGTTCCCAGGGCGAATTCAAAAATTTGAATTTACATGAAATTTCACGAAATCCACAAAGTTTTGTCAGAGAATAGCGTGGTCGAAGACACTAAAGCATACCAAGTTTTAGCTCAATTGGTCAAGTTTTGTGACTTGCAAGACTGAGGAGCATCCCGCTATAATCCAATTAGTTCTTCTCGTTAGAGTTTTATGCATGTTATACGATTGGCCAAATAAAGAGCTTTTCAGAAAAAAACATGACACTAATACTCCCCTTATCACACAACCGTGAATGAGGGGGCACCTCCTCAACGCACATGCCATCTCGGATTCCACAAAAGTGCCGACTAGTTAAGGCCAGATGTCTGGGTTGGCTAGAGTCTATACTAAGCCAATACTCGCTTAATATCTTGTTCGAGGCGATTTCGGAAACTTTATGGCAATTGGCAACGGGGACTCGAACCGCTAGTCATCGAATTGGTCATGAGTCATCTTAACCGCTCGGCCATCTCGGCGTCTACTTCCTAATTTGCAACAACTGTTATTTATTCCAATTACAATAAACAGTTCAGTATTTGCAATGATTAAACCTTCATTTTTAAAATCAGTTAATCGTCCTATTTACCCTTGATCCCCTTCAAAATGGCTCCAGCGTAGGCCACACCCACTTTCTGACTCCGCCGATCCGCCTCGCCCAATCCCAATTCCGCAGCCGCAAAATCGAATCCACCATCCACGTAATCCACTCCGCAGTAGGTGTCCGCAAATCCGAGATCGAACTGGGATATGGGGCCTTCCGTCACTTCTTCGAACCACTTCAGCATGCCGGCAGTCTGATGAGTGATCACGCCGAAGTTGTACTGAAGATGGAGCTTTCTGAAGGTGGCGAACAACTGTTGTGGGGTCCTCTTTCCGGGATCGGGTCGTCCGTCGCACTTCTCTCCGTGACAGGTGGCGTCCGCCATGTGCATGACCACGCGGACCTCCGAACTCCACTCCAGTCCACCCACTTTCTCCATCCCTCCGAAAACGTCCTCCGGCGCGTCACCACCCCCATCCGCCGCGACCGACGCCAAGAACTCCAGAAAAGCATCCACATCTGTGGTGAATTCCTTCACTTCAAAATGGACTGTATCCTAAAATGAACCGCTAAATGGGTTACGTCCCGCCACCTACCTAGCACATTGTATTGTAAGAAATGAAATTGTCACTTCAGCACCTGAGACCGAAAAATTCGGCCCTCGGATAGGACTCGAACGCATGGCTTCAGGACTAACGCTCCGACGATCTACCATCTCAGCTGCTGAGCCACAGTCGCACCAAGTTATTCCTAGTTAGTTCTCGTTAGTTTGATAGTTAGTTAGTTAGTTTGATTTTCCATGTGCTTCCATCTATGTAGTCACATCTGGTCTGACAAATCGCTTGGACGATGTCACACAACCTAAGAAACGAAAACCTTTCTCAGCGAAGACTTTTTTGAGCGAACGTTAAACGAGTTAAGATTAATTGGTACCTTTTCCTGAACAAGTCAAAAGAGGAAATGCCAAGTTTAATAGGTGGAGTTAAACGAGTAACTATACGGTACTCTACGCCACGGTATTGTACCTTTTGTTAAACATTTCTCTGTAGTGAGTTACAAACAGGTCCTCCCTCCCTAGGGTTGTACCCTGGCCATGTAGCGGGATTTAGACCCGGGCTCGGAAAATTTTGTGTTGAGCCCGGCATATGCCCGATTCAGGCTGAAAGCCCGACCCGCTACTGGGCCCAGTATTAGAGGCCGGGCTCTCCGGGCCTGCCGGGTTTCTGGGCTCACGGTGCTTGCCTGATTCAGTTTGCGAGTCTAGGACTTGCAGCAGCCCGGGCTTTGAGCCGGGCCTAGTAGTGGGTCCCGGCTTCGTCGTCCGGCCTATCGCCGGATCCAAGGATTTAAAGCCGGAAAAGAAGCGGGCCCGGGCTTTGGGCCGGGCCTGGTAACGGGTAGCAGGGCCTAGGCTCCGGCCCGGCTGATAATGTAGGCCCGGGCCCGGCACGGTCAATTTCTTATCGGAACAACCCTTGCCCTCCCTATATCCCGGTAGCTTCAATTAAGTCTTACGTGTCTGAAGTGGCTATGAAAATATATCTTTCAAAACTTAAGTGCTACCTGAAAGTCCCTGTATCCAACGAAGGCGATTCGCAGATTGTTGACGATGGGTCCTTGTTCGGAGTGGGTGTCGTTAGTGAGAAAGTTGACGACGGCGCGAATGGAGTCCTTGACGCCGTCGATGTAGGGCTGCATGCTCCCGGTCACGTCCACCAGGAAGCAGAGGTCCACCTCCTCCGCCCCGCCGCTCTCCAGGTCAGAGAACAACGCCGTCGTGTTCTCAAACGAATCCTCCGTATCGTTCTTGCAGAGCGGATCCAAGTCTTCGTCCCAGATTGGAGGACGCGGTCTTGGTCCGAAGACATCAAATGATGGAACAACTGAAACAGTTTAATTAGGTCAATAGGTGATCTAAATTTATTGAATTTGAATTCCGACTTAATTAAATTTATTGAACTTGAATTCCTACTTAATTAAATTTATTGAATTTGAATTCCTATTTAATCGCATTTCACCGAAGTTGCTGGTTTTCACCGAAACGGTCTGTTGTCTGAAATAGCAACACTGCGATTAGTGTCTTTTATGTTGTTATGTATGTACCATTGTTTCAATTATTGCCCTAAAATGGACATTAGGATAAATAATTTACTAAATCGTCTTCAAAGATTGGCTTAGTTTGCATGCATTCAGGCTTATTTCGGGGAAAAGTTTTTCTAAAACGGAGAGATTTTGTTGCAATTTTCCAAGGAATCGCTAATTAGTACCTCTGTTTCTAAATTTGAGACGAATGCTGTAATTTTATGCTTGTGGTGCTACCCCATCAAAAATTTTCGTTCAAGATAAAAAGCTCCTCAAACCTTTTCGGAGGTCAGCCACAGAGGACCGACCCCATGTTTATGGTGTCAATCGTACAGGTTGTACTACCTTTATGTTTGTCCAGAGTAAATATTCTTTAACATTTCATGCATAACAATCTAGTTTCCGATACCGCCCCTTATCATCAGTATAACAAGAAAATGTAGTCAACAACACGGGATTCTTGCCAGATCCAAGCCATTTGGTTAAAATTTTGCGTGGCGGAGTGAAGTGTCCCCGGACACCTGGGTGTAGCTCTTCTACCAGGGCTGATGAACCATGAAGAAACCGAGGCGACAACCCATACAGCAGGCGTCAGGCACTCTTGTACCCACGAAGTCAGGTAGGAGAAAGAAGGGAAGAGGGAGGATCAGCTTTTCGTTCAGCATTGAATGAAAAAATCAAGCCCCTCGGTTCGTACCACGGCCCTTTTGCTCCGGAGTCAGACATGCTACCACCCAGCCATCTGCTGAACTACCATATCAGGCTTATCAATCTTTCCTATTCCTGCTTCCTTGCATGGGGAGCCCACCCGTCCACCCGGATGCAGCATGAGCAAGAACTCGATGATCGATGTTGCAAATGGTCGTGGTTGATAGTTGTGGAAACCAGCGTCTTTCGAAAGCTCATGTTGACTAAACCTGCCACAAGGCCAAAGCGTCGAAATGTAAAAAAAAACAATGAGATAAGGAAACGGGTCAAAAATGTCCAAAAGGGAACAAAAAATGTGTCACGATAGACTGTTCTCGCACGAGCTCGTATCAATTCGAAATCTCCCGTTGAGTTGACTAAAAGTTGTGACAGAGCCAAAGCTGCTAATACTAGTGTTCGTTCAGTAGCCGATTTTAGTTTCAGTTTCAGTTTCAGTCGGTGGTTCGAAATAATTTCAGTTTCAGTTTCAGTTTCAGTCGGCTGACCAAAATAGTTTCAGTTTCAATTTAAGTTTCAGTCGGCAACCTAAAATAATATCAGTTTCAGTTTTAGTATCAGTCGGAGTTTCAGTTTCAGCTTCAGTTCGCTTTAAAAACAACGGTTTCCAGCTCTTTGAGTTAATATAAAGCACAATTTAATGTTTATTCAGCCTCTCTTACAGCAATGTTAACAGAATCGAAGCTCAATACCTTCAAAATTTCAAGATTTAAGGAAAGACTGAAACTAGTTTCAGTTCGAGTTTCAGTCTTTTACCCAATATAGTTTCAGTTTCAGTTCCAGTTTCAGTCGGCTGCCTAAAAATGTTTCAGTTTCAGTTTCAGAGGTCTCTTCTCAAAATAGTTTCAGTTTCAGTTTCAGTTTCAGTTTCAGCGACTGAAACATCACTACTAAATACACGCAAAATGAGATTTGTCCCTCGACAAGAGGAAACATGACTGCGGCAACCAATTCATGTAAATTACGAGTAGCTTATTTCTGTATAATTTGTGTTGTCCCCTCTCTTTATTGAGTTATTATATGAAGATTACGGAGATTGCATAGACTTTAGCAATTTATCTTTATTGGACGCCAACGCATCGACTGTTGCTCCCGAAAGGATCAACTTTTACTGTAAACTCACAGTCGGGACGAGGATAAATTTTCTCCGGAGCGATCTCTTCAGCAACAGTACGAGATATCTAAAATAAAACTAACTTTGGCACTTTGGGTGGGACAAATTTTATTTGTGTAAATGGACATTTGCGGCAGTTGTTTAAAACCGATTTAATCCAAATGTAGCGTGCTTGGAGTCTGTTTCTATAGTAGGCGTAACGGCAATAGCCATTAGCCGCCTATAAATCTATTGAATGATAACAAAGGCAAATTCAAATTAGGGGATTTCAGCAATTGGGTAGCGGAATTTAGCCAAAAGGACTGGGTCCAAGTTTATGGATTGGGTCTTGTTTGAGGTGTACGAGAAAGTATGTGCTGGCGACGTGCCTTGCACAGCCCCCGGGGAGAAACGGAGCGGAAGAAAGCCTCCGCTTCCTGACAGTGGGAAGGTCGATTAGTAAGCTGCCTTTTAGTTAAAACTGACATTTTGTATGGGGAAACGCTTAAGGAATTTTCAATACTTCGATGCAGTCAATCAAACGATGTTTCGGCCTGTGAAGCACGTTAAACTCCAGTTCAGGCAAAGCCACAACAACCCTAACTCAGGAACTATATACTAACTTTTATATACAATAAACAATACATCATAAACAAAGGCAACATACTCGCTCTGCTGTTGGTAAAGCAGCTGCAAAACTGAATACCAACGGTAACATCGAAGCCAAAATTAAGTGCATAATAAACATTAAAATACATTAAAATTAGCAAATAAATTGAGTGCTTTTAAATACTTAACTGAGAACACATTTCACCATTTCCTTAAGCTTAACAGTCAAATTACTGAATTGTATGATCTCAAAATTCTTCTCTCAACGAAAGTCCTCCTGAAAAGACGTCAACTCAGCTTCAAAGATTTAGCTTAACACTAGAGAGAGGCATTGGGTGGATTAGTTGAAATTTTCTAACGTATCAACCTGAACCAAAGCTACTGTGAGGAAGGAACAAGCACCAACGCTCAGAAATGAAAACTAAGTTGCAGCCAACACTGGCCTTCGAGTTTTGAATTCCGGAATTATCAGAGCAGTTGGATCCGAGGATAGAATCGAATTCTTTAAAAATTTCACTAGAAAAAAAACCAATGATCTCAATAAATGGAAACAAGAAAATGATTGTGGAAACTGCAAATGCGACCCAACATATTCAACAAAATTTTACATCACTGCTACAGTGCTACAACACTGAGTCACAAAATTTGACGTAACCAGAAAATCAACAAAAATGCAGTTTTCCGGTTCCACACTTTTTGTTCGCATAAATGGCAAAATAAAATTAGTAATTTGAACCAATTTCCAAAGCATATATACTAAATAAAACAAGATGTAACTTGTATAACTGAAAGTCAGCAGGTAGGCGGTAATTAAAGGTTCCAAGTCAATTCCCCAACTCAAGTTATGATACTTCTGCATCTGCAAAACTGGACGCTGTAGAATAGTAGCGGCCCAAGTGCACAAAATTCTTCACAGAATACTGGTTCTGACCGTTCCTGTAATCGACAGTTCATTCCACACTGAATCGGTGGATCCGTTGCTCCGTGATTCCCACACATACTGCACAGCCGAAAGTTGGATCTCCGTTTCTACGTTTCTCCGTTACTCTGTTGGAGTATGAACCCAACTAAAGCAATAGTTACAATCATTCTGATCTGATTCTGCAGGCAAACACCATGCTTTGGGTTTTTGCGGAGAAACTATTGGCTATAGGGCCAAAATCGGTGAGCCGCGTTCCCTCCCCACTTCCAGCATAAAGCCCAACACACATTCTGGACGAAGGAAATTGCGTTTCCTCACTGCTGCCCCGCCTAATCTGCTTTGATATGGTACGTAACTCCTCCGCAGAGGCTGCGAGTAGAGCAATCTTTTGAAGCAAAGTGACTATAAACATAGAAAACCAAACACATTGTCTCAGTCTATGTTTTGTGCCTCCTATGTATAATTGTCAGTTTAACATAGTAATCATCCATCGATAGCAGCTCGCTTTCACTGGCGTCTCGAGTAAATTGGAAGTTTTTTGAGCTCTTAAGTTTTTCTGAATGAATGGAAGCCGGAGGAGCGTCACCTCCAGAGTTTGCATTCCGGCCGTTGGCCGAGATTCCTAAATTTGACACTACGAAGACATGGATCGAAAGGCTTCAAAAATTTTATGATGCGCGTTTGACTGATGATTCCAAGCCATGGGGACGCTACGCTCTCGAAGGCGATGCTTTTCGTGTCTACAGAAGTTTGTCAAATGAAATCAGAAATGGATGATCTGAAAACGGCATTAACCAGACATTTTAAACCATAGGTGTACCTTGAGAAAACGTTGGGGGAGGGGGTAGCCGAAATTAGGGTGGGTGGGGTCAGCCGTTTTGAGGTGGGGTTGGGTCCGGAAAATTCGAATTTGGGGGGGTAAAATTTTTTTGGTCAAAAATTTAGAAAAAATTCGCAAATTTGCTAAAGAATCGTTATTTCCAACTAAAAATCAACAATATTTCTTCATGTTTGCTCATTTGTTCGAAAAAACTTGGATTTTTGGCAACAATTTCGAATTTTTCCAAAAAAATTCGAATTTTTACTAATTTTAAGGCAAAATTTTCAAAATTTTGAGGATGGGGTGCGGCAAATTTGGGTGGGTGGGGTCTGGGATTTGGCCAGTTGGGGGTGGGGTCTGGGATTTGGCCATTTGGAAGTGGGGTCTGAATCCAAAATTTTGAGGGTGGGGTCGGCACTTTTCCATTTGGGGGTAGGGGTTCCCCCACCCCCCCCCCCCAGGTACACCTATGTTTTAAACCGCAACATATTTTACAACATTACACGGATGAAGTCATGGACCGTTTTCGACGGGATGACGAGACGCCGATAAAGTTTGCCTCAGCAATTCAAAGTATGGCAGCAAAAGCTTCCGCTGATGATCGATTCCCCAAGGTATGGTACTACAGATTTTCCTTAAGAATCTAAGGCCTACTTGGTTGAGACGAGAAGTTAAGAAAGCTCAACCTTCAACAATTGAGGAAGCTATTACTAAGGCCAGCATTTACGAGGAAATCGAAGAAACAGAATATGGGACAAGTAGAGACAAGAAAACAAAAAGTAAGAAGTCAGCATCTTTAGCCGTGGTTAAAATTGACCTTAGCGATTCAGAAGACTATTTTAAACCATGCAAGAAAAAAGGAATGCAAAAACTACTAAAGAGTCAGAAATCTCTGAGTTGAGATAACCAAGTATCTCACTGACTTGGTTATGGCGGTTGCGACAAAGCAAAGTGCAAAGTAGCGATAAAAACGGGCAGCCAAAAGATGATTCCAAAACTACAAGGACACCTTTCAGAACGCCAACGCTAACATTCAGTGTTACAAGTGCCACGGTTGGAGCCACTATAAAGGAGAATGTACCACTAAAGTTGTAATTCGCCGTAACCAGGTCAATCAGGGAAACTAGAGCCTTCTGCTGTGGAGGGTCGAACAGCAGAAACTGAGGTAAAGACCGTAGTGTTGCTAGTAATGCAGAAAACGAATAAACAGTAAATGTCAGCTGAATCTGTTGGCTCCGCTCACCATTGTAGTGATGGTTTTGTGTTGGCTTCTGCGACAAACCCGGTGATAGGGGATCAGGCTAGTGGAAAAACTGTAGAAATGTTTCTTGACTCTGGACCCGCTCGATCTTTGATTTCAAGAGAACGCTCCTGAGACTGGAGGGAGCGGAAGGTTTGCAAAAACTGAAGCAATGCAAAAGAGGGTTAATTACAGCAGATGGTACGACAATGAAAATTCTTGGTGTGTGCCTGCTGCACTTGATGTTTGGTGTTTTGTCTATTAACCACGAGGTCAATATGGTTAATGGCTAATAACAGTGTGTATGATCTACTGACTGGAAGAGATGTCCTTCAATATTACAACTGCAAATTGGACTTTGCTGAAGCTGCATTGATAACACCAAGTGGAACTACCAGATTCCTCCGAGAACTGCTAGAGGACGAGGAAACCTGCAATGTGGTTAGTGCGAAGACGAAAATCCTTTGGCCAAAAAGGAGAACATTGGTACAGGGATGTTTAAAGAATACTTCGGTCTCATGGTCGAGGGAAGAGACGGTGTCATTGTTGGGACTGCATCAGGGAAGAAACGGCCGCTGATGGCAGCATCGGCTCTTTTGTCACCAGATCTGGGAATGGTACCGCTGGAAGTCCTCAACCCGTTTGAATATCCCTTTCACCTACCTAAAGGTTGCACGGTTGGAACATTTTCC
>JASAND010017504.1:0-15299 GCA_030248195.1 Trissonchulus latispiculum | reverse complement strand
CAAGCAAAGCAATATCCCACCTCCGTCCGATCCCTAATAGATAGCGAGAAATTTCGATTTTTCGTTTTTCGAATTTTCGCCATCTTTGACGGGCCACTGTGGTCGCCAGGGAAGTGATAGAGAAACGCAACCTGGACCGTTAGTTAGTTCAATATATGCAATTTCTGAATATAAAAAGAAATCAGCTCCAGCTCGTTACGTTCGACCTGAGCGACGACCACAAAATGGTCACTTTTCGCTATGAGCCGACTTTGCGGCGGCGCTGTGGCGCAGCTGCGGCGCAAAAAAGTTGTGATTCTTAAATTCTTTAGAGGGTACTACTAGACCCTATAACCCTTTAGTTTGGCCCACCGCTCTGCAGTTCACATGAAAGCGGCGAACATTATGTACAATACAACCATCAAATAGGAGAAACCGGAAAAAACATCGCCGCCATAACCGGTCCGGTCATATATATATCAATGTATAAATTTCTCAACGCACTTGAGGGCACTGTAGAGAATATCAAATCGGTTGTCCTCTGCCAATGCGGCATCATCATCCTCAACTTGATTCTCCAAATCTGAAATAAATATAAAGTATACGTATACATATACGCAGATAAAATAATACATACGTACGTATATAAAAATATAATAGAGGTGACACATAAAATGGACAAAGGACACGACGACAAAAAGTGTTAATGGGATCTTAGAAAGCAGTCATTTCTACTAAAATTGGGCGGAGCTTCAGACAGGAGGAGACCTGAAATTAAAATTTGTTGACAGCAATCACCTGACAATTTCTCTGGGACTTCGTCCGAATCCAGAACCTGAGAGACCACATACTGGCCTTCCACGTCCACCTCATCCTCAAGATTTTCCAGTCTAATCGGGACAACAAAATCAAAATCCATGGCCGCCGGGACGACTTATATATTCCAAAAAAAGGAACGTAATCAAATACAGTAGAAAAAATATAGTGCACGTTTCCTATTAAATAGACATAAAAACATAAAAAATGTAATAATCAAAATCAAACAATTCAATATCCCAAAATTTGACAAAATGGATTCAAAAAATTACCATACTTTAGCCTTAGCCATGTACAGTCCCGGCTAGAAGTTACAGCATTCTAGCCGAGATTGGCTCGCGACCTGGGGGCAGTTTCATAAAAATTCTGCTCGCATGCGAGTACTAGCATGCTAGTACTCGCAAGCCTAGTGCGAGTTCCAAGTGCAAGTGTTTCATAAAAAGTTTTAAGAACTCGACAAAACTCAGCTACGATTCTGCTGCTACTACTAGCACTAGCACTGCTAGTGCGAGTTGCAAGCATGCTAGACCCAGTTTCGCTAAAAATGATGAAAATTCTACGAGAAATCTTATCTTTTCTTTCTCTGAAGGAAACCGTTTAAAATTTTAGGACAGTACTAAGAACAAACGTCACGTTACGTTGTAAAAAATTTCCAAACAAAAGTTTTAAAATCGCAAAAGTTATAGCAGATTTTCTGCAATTTCTCTAGTCAAAATACACTAGAGAACTAGACAGCTGCTAGTAGGGGACTAGCCTGCAATTGCTGAAGTTTTATGAAACAGGTGCTAGCAGGCAGCAGTTATATCTACTCGCACTTGACTATCTACTAGACTCGCAACTCCAGTGCGAGTACACGCTCGAGTGCAAAACTTATATGAAACACATCTGCTACTCGACTCGACAACTCGCGACTGCTCGCGTTTCTACTTTTTTACAGTGTGGTTTTTGCCATTAATTTTTCATGGATAGTTTGTCTTTTAACAAGAGCTACGAGCGTGTAGACTGAAAATTTGCTATATACAGGATTCAATAAAAAACCTTTGACTTAACTTTTTCTTCATATTTGCTATATACATGATTCAATAAAAACCTTTGACTTAACTTTTTCTATGTATAAGTCAGTAAGTTTTCTGCACACGTAGATACGTAATGTAGCTTAGCGGCAAAAGATCAGACAACCAGTAGCTATAACAAGTGTCAAAAAACAACTGCAACCAGATTGCGAGCAGACTACGAGCGCCTGGGTACGTAACTTCTAGCCGGGACTGTATTATGTAGGGGCGCGATAGCGCCCCTACATAATATGGGTGTAAAGGCGTCTGCGCGGCCCCCTGGAGACCGTGTTGGCCTGGTGCCAGCTAATTAGAGGTTCGGGAGGGGTAAAAATGTTACCATCGTAAAGTACTCGAGTAGTACTACAAGTATCACCATACTTTGGTTCGAATTCGAAACTTCAAATTTTTGCACTTGGCAACAGTTAGTTTGCGTTTGCTTTTTTTTCTAGGTGAATAACGCTTTTCGGAAGTGCATTTTCTAGCGAAGTGTTGGAACGTTGTGGGCAATTTGGTCCAATACTACTGTTATATGTTGGTAGACAGTATCCCCCCCATGCTACCTTTTTTTGGTCATTTTGGCACCTGGCCAATTTTGGCTCTGTGCCAAGGTCCCAAAGTCGGACTTTCGCTATTTTGGCACTTCGGTTGTGGTGGACTTTTTTTCACAGGCTAGCAGCTAGATCGGTTTGGTTTAGTTTATTTGAATATTTCGGCCAATGCACACAAAGTAACGAGGGGGATTTTTTAATTTCGGCCTGTTGCTTTCAGGAGATAGGCCCAAACTTTGCATTTTTTCACCTGTTTTCACGAAAAGTTTTTAAGTCCCACTTTTACGAGATATGGTCTAAAAGTCATTAAAAATGACGTTTTTCGGCCTTGGGGTGGTACCCATATATAGTAAATCAGGGTCGCTGAAAACGATGGGCATACTGCCGAGGTCGGTGGATGTGACCCCTGACCCCCAGGGCCTGCGGGTCGGGGGTCAGGTGGGGGTCAAAAATGAAAGTCTTCAAAGGTGGTCATGTTTGGTATCAAATGGAAGCCCTTGGCGAGGCGATCAACTTTTGTCATTATGCCACCCACAAAAAGTGGCCCCACCGACCTGTGGGTGGGTGCCCAACCCACTGTGGGTCGGGTGTGGGTCAAAAATGAAAGTCTTCAAAGGTGGTCATGTTTGGTATCAAGTGAAAGCCCTTGGCGAGGCGATCAACTTTTGTCATTATGCCACCCACAAAAAGTGGCCCCACCGACCTGTGGGTGGGTGCCCCACCCACTGTGGGTCGGCTGTGGGTCAAAAATGAAAGTCTTCAAAGGTGGTCATATTTGGTATCAAATGAAAGTCCTTGGCGAGGAGATCAACTTTTGTCATTATGCCACCCACAAAAAGTGGCCCCACCGACCTGTGGGTGGGTGCCCCACCCACTGTGGGTCGGGTGTGGGTCAAAAATGAAAGTCTTCAAAGGTGGTCATGTTTGGTATCAAGTGAAAGCCCTTGGCGAGGCGATCAACTTTTGTCATTATGCCACCCACAAAAAGTGGCCCCACCGACCTGTGGGTGGGTGCCCCACCCACTGTGGGTCGGCTGTGGGTCAAAAATGAAAGTCTTCAAAGGTGGTCATATTTGGTATCAAATGAAAGCCCTTGGCGAGGAGATCAACTTTTGTCATTATGCCACCCACAAAAAGTGGCCCCACCGACCTGTGAGTGGGTGCCCCACCCACTGTGGGTCGGGTGTGGGTCAAAAATGAAAGTCTTCAAAGGTGGTCATGTTTGGTATCAAATGAAAGCCCTTGGCGAGGCGATCAACTTTTGTCATTGCACCACCCTCAAAAAGTGGCCCCATCGTGCTGTGCGTGGGTACCCCACCCCCAGTGGGTCCGGTGGGGGTCAAAAATGAAAGACTTCAAAAGTGTTCAGGTTTGGTATCAAATGAAAGCCCTTGGCGAGGCGAACAACTTTTGTCATTGTACCACCCACAAAAAGTGGCCCCTCCGACCTCTCGGTGGGTGCCCCACCCCCAGGTTGTCCGGTCGGGTCAAAAATAAACGTCTTCAAATGTGGTCAAGTTTGGTATCAAATGAAAGCCCTTGGCGAGGCGAACAACGTTTGTCATTGTACCACCCACAAAAAGTGGCCCCTCCGACCTGTGGGTGAGTGCCCCACTCCCAGTGGGTCCGGTGTGGGTCAAAATGAAGGTCTTCAAAGGTGGTCAAGTTTGGTATCAAATGAAAGCCCTTGACGAGGCGATCAACTTTTGTCATTACACCACCCTCAAAAAGTGGCCCCATAGTCCTGTGTACTGTAAATACGCTGCGGGATGCTCGGCTCCTTCTTAACTCATTATATATATATATATATATATATATATATATATATATATATATATATATATATATACTCTCACTGGAAACGCATCCGTCATTAAGCTGGAAAATTAAGCTATGCCAACCAATTAAACTAGTTAAGTTAAACAAGAGAAATTTTGAAAATTTCGCTTTCTGATTTTTTCACTGCAAAATTTGGTACCGAAAGGGGGATCCACTTTTTTGATGGGGAAGTTCATTCGTGGAGGCCTTCTCTTGCCAATTCTCCCTCGGCCTCGACATACGAGCTAATCTTAAGGCCACTGTTTAACAACATTGGAATATTGTCAGAGAATCTTTAAAGTGCTAAGAGGACAAGAAAGTAAAATGCTCCTCCGGAGCATGGAAAAGTAATATGGGTGGATGGGGTGAGGTTGCGAAATCAAGAGAGGACTAGCTTTGAAAACGCTTAATATGGGCTAGGTTCTAAAAGAAAGGAGGACTAGGTTGTGGGCGAACTAATATGGGCACAGCGTCGCCGAACAACCCATATTCGCGGGCTTGCACGCTTCGCTTCAGCGTTTGTCACATATAGAGCGGTCAACATTAGAGTAAAAATGTTGAATAGGTAATCTGCGAGAACGTAATAGTTTGCTTGGTCAGTTTTAGGCTAGCCATATATAGCCATACCTTTTAGTTGGACTATGACAAGCATCGGACAGAAAGATAGGGATGTGGCGGTAAAACCATTGGTTCAATCCGGCAGGGTTGCAGTCAGTGACAATCGCTATGAAATTATTCTTTAAATATGCTGTCTGTATAAATGCATAAAATGAACAGTAGTAAGCTTAGATTTTCTCGAAGGAAAAGTCTATAATACATGGAAGTACGAACATTCGGATATAGATTATATCATCTAATTTAGAATCTGGAGCTATAATTTAAAGTCTAGAAATCGATATAGATGAATGTATAATATTTACCCGCGAATATGGGTTGTTCGGCGACGCTGTGCCCATATTAGTTCGCTCACAACCTAGTCCTCCTTTCTTTTAGAACCTAGCCCATATTAAGCGTTTTCAAAGCTAGTTCTCCCTTGATTTCGCAACCTCACCCCATCCACCCATATTACTTTTCCATGCTCCGGAGGAGCATTTTACTCTTGTATATATATATATATATATATATATGTATATATATATATATACAGTGGCGTAGATAGGTCAGTGCTTCGGGGAGGGCGGATTTTTGGCAAGTCGGGGGGGGGGGGGGGGGGGCCCGACCCCCCCCCCAAGTTGAGCAATTTTTCTCCACGACCCACAATCAGCTTTCAATATCTCTAAGAGCATATAAAATTAAGTTTTTCAGATTTTCACAAAAAACGGGTACAGCAGCTTTATTCTTAATTAGTAAACTTGAGAAATTTTCTCAGAATTTTCGCCAAAAACGGCTTAACTATTAAAGCTGACATTTTTCTGATTTTCGCCAAAACCTGCTAGAGAAACTTTATATAATTCTTTAATACAGGGGTTTTTTTCAAAATCGGACCTGTGTAAATCTTGTGTAAATTTAAATTTCACTGTGTATTTTTGTTTCAAGCTGTGTAAGTAAAATTTTAAAGTGTCGTTTTTCAATTGCAATGTAAAATAAAATACATTTAGACGTTATTTTCTTGCTACAACGTTATTTTCGGATCATTCAAGCCAAAGTTATGCCAACTGCACTTGCGTAATATTTCGGAAGAAACCATGCGGGGGGTCTGGAGGGCGGAGCCCCCCAGCAGTCGAGACAATTTTGTAAATTGCAATAGAATTCATAATGGAAATGTTTAAAAAGATTAATTCATTTAATCTGCTGCGCTGCGCGCGAGCTTAAAAATTTTTCCACTGGCAAAATTTCCTAGGGGCAAAGGTGCTTCGGGGAGGGCGCCCGCCCGGGCGCCCTCCCCTTATCTACGCCAATATATATATATATATATATATATATATATACAAGCAATAAAAATGCTCCTCTGGAGCATGAAAAAGTAATATGGGTGATGGTGTGAGGTTGCGAAATCAAGAGAGGACTAGTCTTAAAAATGCTTAATATGGGGGCTAGGTTTAAAAACAGAAGAGGACTAGGTTGTGAGCGAATTAATATGGGCACAGCTTCGCCGAACAACCCATATTCGCAGATAGCGAAATTATACATGCATACGTACCAATGTTTCGATTTATATACTTCATAGTGCACAAATAATTTACAGCTCAGATATTCGAGCTTTGACGAAGACAAATTTTTCTATTAAGAAACTCTTGATAGTTACTGTGCCTTTTTCATTTCTACCAAAATTTATATACAGTACCCTGCAACCATAAGGTGACAGTTCGCGATTTTGGAAATTCGCGAAGTTTTTCGAAGTTTTCGCGATTTTCGCCACAGTTTGCGAAAATCGCAACCTATTTTCGCGAACTTGTATATATCAACAATTTTCGCGAACTTTGATGGCGATTTTCGCGAACCTACGCGAAAATCGCAGTGTCCGATCACGAAATCTGAAGGGATGAAATTCTTCGCGAACCGCGATGGCGATTTTCGCGAACCTTCGCGAAAATCGCAGTATCCGATCGCGAAACTTGAAGGGATGAAATTCTTCGCGAACCGCGATGGCGATTTTCGCGAACCTTCGCGAAAATCGCAGTAAATCGCGAACCTTCGCGAAAATCGCAGTATCCAATCGCGAAACCTGAAGGGATGAAATTCTTCGCGAACCGCGGTGGCGATTTTCGCGAAACTTCGCGAAATTGGTAGCATCCGATCACGAAATCTGAAGGGATAAAATTCTTCGCGAACCTTGATGGCGATTTTCGCGAACTTAAAAGCAACTAATCGCGAAGTCTTCATTGGACGTGTTATTCGCGATTACGAATGCCGAATTATGCGAAATTTCACGAAAATCTTTTCTAGTTAATGCGAAATCGGAAAGAAGCAAAGTCTTCACTGAAATACTCGCGAAAATGGCTAACGCATGCTAAGTTCACTGCGGATCCTCTCAGGCTGTTGTGCAAGTGTCAACCTGTCCCTTCCCCTGCCAGACCTGCTGTTCTTGGCTATCTGGCAAGCTAGCTAGTCTATCATAAAGTTGGCAACGCCTTATTTCATTAAATCTATTTTTGCTAAGTGTTTTGCCTGCTTTAGACACAAACTTGTGAGTGTAATGTTGTGTTTCAGATCCAAATCTTCCTCGCTCTCTTGGTTCGAAGACAAGGCTGAAGGCAGACTTATTGCGTTTTGTTACTGTGTTTGATAATAAACATTGTGTAATAAGGTTCGCGAAAATCGCCATCGCGGTTCGCGAAGAATTTCATCCCTTCAGGTTTCGCGATCGGATACTGCGATTTTCGCGAAGGTTCGCGAAAATCGCCATCGCGGTTCGCGAAGAATTTCATCCCTTCAGATTTCGTGATCGGACACTGCGATTTTCGCGAAGGTTCGCGAAAATCGCCATCGCGATTCGCGAAGAATTTCATCCCTTCAGATTTCGTGATCGGACACTGCGATTTTCGCGTAGGTTCGCGAAAATCGCCATCGCGGTTCGCGAAGAATTTCATCCCTTCAGGTTTCGCGATCGGACACCGCGGTTTTCGCGAAGGTTCGCGAAAATCGCCATCAAAGTTCGCGAAAATTGTTGATATATACAAGTTCGCGAAAATAGGTTGCGATTTTCGCAAACTCTGGCGAAAATCGCGAAAACTTCGAAAAACTTCGCGAATTTCCAAAATCGCGAACTGTCACCTTATGGTTGCAGGGTACTGTACATATCAAGGATAACTGAACGAATTATTTCGACGATGATCTGTTTCCTCCCGGATTGAACCAATAACCTTGGTAGCATATCCTTAGGTCTTTTCTCGTTGCTTGCCGTAGTCCAACACAACGAAATTTAAATTTAAGTTTAAGTTTAAGTGAAATTTAAGTTAATTTACGTATACGTATAACTTATCTAGTCTAACCGACTACGCAAACAACATCTTCAACGATTTTTTTGAACGTTTAAATTAATTTTTTTACTAGACTTGACAGTTGACATTGTTCGCTATGTATGCGACAATCAATAAGGCGAAGCGTGAAAGTCCGCGAATATGGGTTGTTCGGCGAAGCTGTGCCCATATTAATTCGCTCACAACCTAGTCCTCTTCTGTTTTTGAACCTAGCCCCCATATTAAGCATTTTTAAGACTAGTCCTCTCTTGATTTCGCAACCTCACACCATCACCCATATTACTTTTTCATGCTCCAGAGGAGCATTTTTATTGCTTGTCCTTCTGTCATTTTAAAGGGTCCCTTTCTAACACTGAGTTAATTGATATAAGGAGCTTGAACAGTGCCACAGGCAGGGATTTTTTTCAAAATCGGACCTGTGTAAATCTTGTGTAAATTCAAATTTCAGTGTGTATTTTTGCTTGAAGCTGTGTAAAATCTAAAAGCGTTCGTTGTTTCAGATATAATACGAAATAAAATAAATTTAAAAGTTATTTTCGAATCATTCAAGTCAACGTTCTGCTAGCTGCACTTGTGTAACGTCCCGGAAGAACCCAACGGAAGGTCTGGGGCGGAGCCCCCCAGACGCTGAGGGAATTTTGTAAATTGTAATAAAATTCACAATGGAAAAGTCTAGAAAGATTAATCAGTTAAATGTCAATACTAGGATTGGACAAATTCTCATGTCTGGAAAAACGTCTCCTACTGAAACGATTTCTTTATTTTTCCAACTTTTTGGAATAGCTTATTTTCTTATTTTTAATTTGTACTACAAGAATATATATATACGGGTTTCATAGGCAAAAATTTATCTATCTGTAGTTATTCAAGCTACAAAACCCCCCTTATGAGACATCAAAAGCGAAAAACCGGAAAAAAGATCACTCTTCTCGTAAGCGATTTTTGGGGTAACTTTTTAACGGAAAGTGGTACGGGGATGAAACTTGGCAAATATACTAAACTCGACACGTACAATTTTTTGCGCACATAATCTGCACAGGAATCTGCGCAGCTTCTGCGCAGCCTTGTTTTGCACGGTCATTCGACCATTTTCACTCATATTATCCCTATGATAACAAGAACAAAAAGTGCTCCTTCGTCGCATGTAAAATACATATGAGTCGTCGTAGGCAGGTTGTACATAATCAGAAAACTAGCCTGTAAAATACATATGAGTTCCGTAGGGAGGTTGTAAATTAAGGAAAACAAGTTGCAGCCGCTTAACATATGAGCCTGTCCTACAACGAGGCTCATATTGGCGTCACAGTGCATTCCACATTAAAGCTTCATTAATGAACCTCGGCTTTGTCCTCATTACGGAAAAAATGAATAGACGTTGTGGCCCAGAAGAAATGGACTGAAGTGAACTACGACTGCTCAAGCTGAACTGTACATGCAACCTGATGTTTCCTGAAATACTATGGCACACCTAATATTTCGCGATACGCTGTGGTGCACGGTACACCTAATGCATTCTCGAAACACTTTCACATTATACACAGGCAGAATGCGTTCCCACTTGGCTCTGAGTCAGAGCGCCTCATGGCGTACCGTATTGAGCATATGCACACACACACTATAATGACTGATCAACAAGCTATGTGAAGGATAATTTGTAATGAAAAGCTTTATACAGTATGGATTTATACAAAAGTAAAATATATCTCTGCAAATTATTCTTATTATGACATACGCCAATATGAGCCTCGTTGTAGGACAGGCTCATATGTTAAGCGGTTGCAACTTGTTTTCCTTAATTTACAACCTCCCTACGGAACTCATATGTATTTTACAGGCTAGTTTCTGATTATGTACAACCTGCCTACGAAGACTCATATGTATTTTACATGCGACGAAGGAGCACTTTTTGTTCTTGTTTTCTATTATTGTATATATGTATGCTCCTGAAGGTATGTATAGATATCTTTCAACAGTAGCAAGCAAGCCAATCACAGATCGTACCGCACCGCTTACACTCTACAGCCACTTTGGGTACGCAGCTCTATAACAAAAGTTGCTCAGCTCACTTAGGGCTTTCGTTTAATACCAAATTTGACCACTTTTGGAAAATTTTAGTTTTGACCCAAAATCACCTAAGTCCCCACCCCACCCCACCACAGCACTCTACAGCCACTTTGAGCATGCAGTTCTATGACAAAAGTTGCTCAGATCGCTTAGGGCTTTAATTTGGTACCAAATTTGACCACTTTTGAAAAATTTCATTTTTGACCGAAAATCGCCTAAGTCCCCACCCCACCCCACCACAGCACTCTACAGCCACTTTGAGCATGCAGTTCTATGACAAAAGTTGCTCAGCTCGCCTAGGGCTTTCATTTGGTACCAAATTTGACCACTTTTGAAAATTTTCATTTTTGACCCAATGACCTCCCACCGACCTGACCCTCCAGATGGCAAAGTGGAACCAGCACAGCAAGATGGGTGGGTCAGACGGCAAAATTGACACTGGGAATGAGCTGGGCGCACCAGAAAACCCCTATCGACAAAGTTTGGAGAGGTTAAGTAAAGCCTGCTATGGACCTCCGGGAAGCGGCTACCGATTTGACCCCTCAGACGGCCAAGTGGAATCAGCCCAGCAACTTGGGTTACTCGGGCAGCAAAACTGCTAGCGGGAGTCGATTCTCCGTCCCAAAAAACCTTTGTATGCAAAATTTGGGCCACCCATGTAGCAAAATAAGCGAAAAAATTAAGTTCAAAGTTCGACCCAAAATTCACCAACTTTGGCCGGCCAGTACCGAAAAATTACGCACAGAGACGGAAAATCATATAGCATTTGAACGACCCCGATATGTGTACTGTTTAACCATATGGTCAGTATTGCCCCATATATAGCCCAGTCTGACTTATTAAGGCGCCTTTGAAGCATACTTTTTGGCCATTTTAGCGTTTTGGCCGACTTTGGCCCCCAGCCAAAAATATTTCCGGGTCCGGGAGGCATGAAAACTAGCTTATTTTCTTATTTTCGATTTGTACTACAAGAATATATATGGGTTTCATAGGCAAAAATTTTTCTATCTGTAGTTATTCAAGCTACAAAACCCCCTTATGAGACATCAAAAGCGAGAAACCGGAAAAAAAGAAAAAACACAATTTTCGTAAGCGAGTTTTGGCGCAACTTTTTAACGGAAAGTGGTACGGGGATGAAACTTGGCAAATATACTAAACTCGACACGTACAATTTTTTGCGCACATAATCTGCGCAGGATCTGCGCAGGAATCTGCGCAGCCTTGTTTTACACGGTCATTCGACCATTTTCACTCATATTATAGGGGTCGCTACCGCGACCCCTATGATATATATATACATGGGCGTAGATAAGGGGGGGGCGGGGCGCCCCCCGAAGCACCTTTGCCCCCATGAAAATTTTGCCGGTGGAAAAAATTTTTAAGCTCGCGCGCAGCGCGAGCTTAACATATTACGCCAGTTTTTGCTGAAACAGTAGTCTGAAATAGATATATATAGGTTTCAACCCTTTAATTTTTCAAAAAATTCGCTCGCTCTGAGCCAAATACAGATGACGTAGAGTAGGTGACAAATGTAGATGACGATTTTGTGCGAAAGTTACCGGAAAATAGGTTTAAAACGTAATATTTCTAAAAATTTTCTACTGGGGGCAGCGCTCCCATACTCCTGATTGTGCGTTCTTACTCATATTGCTAACTACTATGACAACTTGATATTGATTATTTCATTTTCCTAAAATAAATGTTTCTGTCTTTAGTCTTGCAGATGTGGCACTTAATAAAGAAAGTGCTCAAAATTATTCCTCAGGGAGTGGAAATATGAAAAATTCTGCAACTTTTACCCCCAGACCCCCGCGGCTCCTATTTCTTCGCGACATTTGATTTCTCCACAGCGCTTCCACGCGTACAATGCTAGCTCTCAGATTATTTGCTGATGTAAAATGAAAAGGGCTTTGAAAAACTGCTTTCATGTCTGAAATATCAAAAATTCTCAACTTCTGGGGATTCAAAAGCAATTCCTTTCAAAAAATTTAGAAAGTTAAAAATTTTCAACTGGTATTAAAGAATTATATATATATAAAGTTTCTCTAGCAGTTTTTGGTGAAAATCAGAAAAATGTCAGCTTTAATAATTAAGCCGGTTTTGGTGAAAATCTGAGAAAATTTCTCAAGCTTATATACTAATTAAGAATTAAAGCTGCTGTATATACCCGTTTTTGGTGAAAATCTGAAAAACTCAATTTTACTTATAGAAATATTGAAAGCTGATTGTGGGTCGAGGTAAAAAATTGCTCAATATCGGGGGGGGGGCGTCGGGCCCCGGACTCCCCCCCCCCCGACTTGCCGAAAATCCGCCCCCCCCGAAGCAATGACCTATCTACGCCACTGTATATATATATATATATATATATATATTCACAAATAGACAATAAGTGAAGTAAAGTAAAGTTAATCAAATTACAAGTTAGTAGTGACAGAGGAACCACAGCAGGGGGTGTGGGGGGCGGCAGCCCCCCAGAAAAAAACCTGAAGATTTTTTGAAAATTAGCAATAAAACCGTAATAGAAATGTTCATTTCTTTTACCTCTGTGGTCCAATTTTTCAGTGGGCAAACTGCTGGGCAAATTTAAATTTGAGTGGGCAAACTTTTATAATACTAATATATATATATATATATATATATATATATATATATATATATATATATATATATATATATATATATATATACGTATACATTAGTGATGTGCGCCGACCAATTTGCCCGCTCCGGAGCTCCGGCCGGAGCGGGCTGTCGGAGCACCGGAGCTCCGGAGCTCCGCGGAGCTCCGACTGCTAGTGGAGGCAAAATTGTAAGAATTTTGGTTTAAGCTGAAAACTGCTTGTTTATTCAATAAAAAGCATGCCTACTCACTGTATATATACTTTAATCGCTTAACTGTTTATTTTTAGATGCTGATTTCTTTGCTGCATATGAGTCAGTTGTATTTTTGATCTGAAATAAGTTCAGCTTTTGACCATATTTCACAGAATTTTTGGGTTAATTGATTGTGCATAGTGTTGTGTTTACATAAAAGCCCATGTTAGTTTGCACTACAGTTTATTTAAAAGTTTCACTTTTTTCAAGATTTGGGAAATTTAAATTTTATACATATTCCACATGAAATGCTCAATACTTCTTGCAGCAATTTCATCAAATGTATACCAAACTTTTCAAATTCATGCATGCAATATTGCAAATTTGACAGAAGTGGACCAGATTTCATTTACCCACTACGTATTTAACTTATCATGAGGATGTATATGATAAAATTAAAATACTATATAAATTTAAGCTATCAGAATTTCGAAAGATATATTAGAAAAGACAGGTTTGATGAAAGCAAAGAAAACAGATGCAGATGATGAAAGTTTACATGGAATAGATATAATGGAAATGTAATATTTAATTGAATAATTAATTACAAGTGCGAAATTTAAACGTTTTACGGAAGTAATTCTTAAATGTAAATATTAGAGTTGTATTTAATTTTTCTTTTATTTAGAAAATGAAAAGTTTAACTTGTCTCCAGAAAAAAAGCCGTCTTGAGAAGTATATATATATATATATACAAGAACGCAGCCTTGAGAAAACTGAAACATTTTTAAAAACAGAAGTACGATAAACTATGTAACATTCATTCCATTCTTACGTGCTATAAGGAGAAATCGTGGAGTTCACAGAAAAATCATACTTTCGAATTTTTCTTAGCACCTTCAAAACTTCCAAAAGGCTGCTCCGGGTACCCGGAGCTCCGGAGCTCCGGAGCTCCGGAGCAGAAGCCCGCTCCGGAGCACCGAAAATCGGAGCTCCGCTCCGGAGCTCCGTCGGAGCGGTCCGCACATCACTAATATATATATAAGTGATGTGCGCCGGAGCTCCGCTCCGACGGAGCTCCGGAGCAGAGCTCCGATTTTCGGTGCTCCGGAGCGGGCTTCCGCTCCGGAGCTCCGGGTACCCGGAGCAGCCATTTCCAAGCTTTGATGTCTGTTTCTCATAACTTGGGTACTAATGAAATTTTTGAAGAGTTTTCATGATTTCTTGCTGTGGTCTCACGAACAGTGCGTATGAACGATGAATTAGTGCTTTTTATTTTTAATATTTTTCTGCTTTCTCAAGAAGACCGCTGTATGATTAGTTTTTGTATGATTTCTCCAACTTGTCCAGATGATTGAAAATTAAAATGTATATAATTCTAAGCTACGACCCCTAAGAATTGTTTCAATACAACGTTTTTAATTATATAATTGCCATTAATTAATCCATTAATCCATCAATTATTCCCTTTTTCGATGAAATCTATTCTTCTTACGTAATCTTTCAATGTCTACAAATGTTTACTTTGCTTTCATCTCACAGATCTTTTCTAATATTTTTCAGACATATATATATAATTTCTCCTTATTCAAATTTATTTTGATTACATACTTTTAAAAGTTAAAAAGTTTATAAAAGCAAATCTGGTCCACGTTTGTTAAACTTGCACTAATTCATCATGGATTCAAAAATTTAATTTTTAACGAAATTCTCGTAACGAATTTTATGGAATCCCAATCTATGAAATTTAAACTTAGCAAATCTTGTAAAAGTAAGACATTCGAACTAAACGGCAGTAAACTAACATTGGCTTTTATGTAAACGCAACATAATGCACAAGTATGAAAAATGCTCCTTGCAGTCGCATGAAAAAGTTAATATGAGCTATGATGGTCAACATTTAAATGTGTCAAGGACAAGATTTAAAATGTTTAATATGAGCCAACATCTAAATAAGTAGAGGACAAGATGTAAACGGCTAATATGAGCCGCTACGTTTCTCTTGGGCTCATATTGACGCTCATTTAGCTTTTGCTTACTTTTAATCCAACACTGAAATGACTTGCATGAATAACGACGCATAAACATTAATTTTGCAAAGCTGTACGTAAATGTTTTCTTCTCCACCGCTACATCCAAGTACACATTTAAGGCCACCACATAAAGTCAACAAAACGAAACCGAAGTCCAATCTAATGAAGAAACGAAAATGTGGAACTTACACATGTTGCGAAATCTTGAGAAATCACATTTGAAGTTATCATCGCAATCATCACATAAATTCA
>JASAND010017503.1:0-29383 GCA_030248195.1 Trissonchulus latispiculum | reverse complement strand
AAGGAAGACTGTTATGTCTAGAAGATAAAAATGTAAAAAAAGATAGAAGTTAAAAATATTCAAAATTATCTTGATCATATCTTCTGCTATATCTATGAGTTGAAAGTATAACGCTAGAAGTTTGAGAATCCAACATCCTCAACGTGAATGCTTGTGGTCAAAAGAAGCGGAACAACCAGATGTGTCATACATTATGCCAAACTGAGAAAATAACAAGGAGAGACCACAAACTTTTAGCAAAAATTGTTGAATTTTGAATATGATCAGCATTTTTAACCATGGATTTAAATAACGGTTACTGGCAAATCGAGATGTTTGTTCCGCATAAGGAAAAGACCGCATTCATTTTAATGTGATAGGTTGTGCTTTGACTAACGCCCCTGTGTCACTGAAGAATTATGGAGAGAATTTTCACATGAATTACCTGTTTACATGGACAACTTGTTAAATCTTCTAACGATGAATCACGCCATCTAAAAATGCAAGAAGTGGTTTTTTAGAAGCTGTCTGATCAAGGTTTGTGCTAGAAAAGGAAAACGTGTGTATGTTTCCGCAAAAAATCAGCATATCTTGACCTTTTATCTACGAAAAGTGCTTGGAGACACATCCACGCAAAGTGACTTTGGTTCAAAAATTTTCAGTACCCAACAGTTGCTCCCCAGACAGTTATGTGATGATTCCAAGCTGCAGTTTATGTATTGAAATGTAGTGGTGCTACACATCAGGTTTCAGGTATGTATGTGATATCGGTTTAGGGGTTAGCTTCTCTACGTGAGTGTTCTATCTAACAGTGCGGAACCACACAGCACATGCCTGGGTTTCACTGGTTCGGATCTTCTGCGTAAATGTTTCGGGTTAAATTTTCCTCAGTGCTTTGGTGCAGCGCGGAGGTTATATTATTGTTGTAGCTCCGGCACAGTACTTCAGGGCAAAATCTTTCTGCATATATTTCTAGAATAGCTATTATATTGATCCCAAATTTTCTTGTTCTTGCGCTTGTGACGTCAGGTCCCTGTTTCGTCCAGGGTGTATCACCATGATTAGGTTAGGAGTTGTCTCCTTATCTGGATCCACAAGTTTTGGGTGTGGTTATGGCGAATTGGCATTTGTTTAATTGAACTTGTGCGGAAAGCTGAAATGGCATGATTGGAAGAAAATACTAAAACTAGTCAATTGAAATTTCAAATCATCATGTTCTCTGGTTGCAGTGTTAGACCGGTTTTCTGGCTCCTAAAAGTTTCATTTAAATGATAGTTCTTAAAACAATGGAAAGTTTCCAAAAAAGTGGGTGATCAAGAAGAATATGACAAGGACGTGGCCAGTAGGGGCGAAAGACTCAAGCGAGTGATTGTGAGTTTCTGTACTTTCATAAACCAACGCTCCTGTTCAAATGTATCTTAAAATCAGTTTATACGCGGGCGCTGAAATTTTCTGTCCTGTCACGGCTCCCTTTCTATGCCTTCTGAGGAAGGAGGAGTATATTTTGCAGAGATTTAAGACTTCATCTTGTCTCTTGTACAGGAAGGCTGCAGTTTTAAGGAATCCCATTTGTCTAAATTTATAGAAAGTGCGTGGCCACAAACATTATCAAGATTAATTTTTTGCTTTTCCATTCACTGCAAGTATATTAATTCATATTTTTCAACGATTACAATATAGTATTTTTCTGATGCTAGAGCTAGATTACTAAAATACAGTGTGAGCTGCTTCTCATCTCAAGAGAGAAATTAATTCTTCCTCCTTTGTGTTTGTTCTCTAAAAGTTACATTATGGGCGCTAGAATCAAACGGAGTGAATACTTGGGTTTAACCAATTGAGTTCAGAATAATATCTAATACTGACTGACTTTTAACAAGCTGTTTTTGATTTAGCATCTTCTGCACTAAATGATATTTTCCTGTAGTGTAATATTGCATTTTCTTTTGTGTTCAGTATCCTTTGATAGTTGACCAATGGAGGCTCCGTGACCATTCTTTATGGTGCCCCACATTTAAAAGTTAAGGAATCTTGTTCTGAAAGGTGAATTTATAGCTACCTAGGCATCCATGGATTGACCGAACCGGAAATGTTGCCAGATGTTTCAGGAAAACGCTGCCCCGCGCACTACTGTGCAAGTACTAGTAATTATCAGGCTCCAAGCAATTGCTTCAAATTAAGTGCGCACGCATAACTTGAAATGATTGTTGTTATTATCACTTTAACTGGAAAAGTAAAGTAAAGGGAAGGTAAAGTTAAAACAATGGAAGTTGAATTTCTAACACTATAGCAGATGACAAAACCCAACATATTGGTAATACTCTGGCCGCAGGTGTTGTTACTTATTTTCAATTTCAACAAGTAGCAGTTTTGTATAATTTTCTTTTATTCTCGACCCTTGCATTGAAGTGTTAGCCAAAATTTACATATTCTACTTGTGAGAGACCTTACAAGATTATCCTGAGTGGAGCTGAGTGGGATAGCAAAGTCAGATCAGATATCCTCCAGACTGAAATCTAGATCTCTACTGTAGTTTTGTAGGCTTCACTAATACAGTACACCTGGACCTTCTATTGCAATGTCAAACAATCGCATACAATATTCCACGCATGGACTCACTTTGAAAACTAGTACATAAGGTCCATGCATGAAGCTCCTGTAGAATTAATTGATATTGTTATTTTATTAAATTTCTTTGCAGCAGAACTTGCTTTGTCTTTCGAATTAATTTGAGGACAGTGCTTCGCAGATAGTTTTGACTACACTGCTTGAGTTCCGGGTCTGGAGGTTCCTGGTCGGCGCACATATTTCACCAGAAGCAAGTTTGTTTTGGCAACTTTCGTTTTTCTTTCGTTCCCCACTTCTGTCGGCGGTTTTACAGTTCTTTTCAGATTGGATCTTACTTGTTCACTTCTTTCCTTTATGTTCCGACAGAAAGGAATTAAAGTCTATGATTCATTCGTTTCTGTATTTTCCAGTAATTTGAAAATATCGGAAAAGTTCACTCCTACTCATAACGAGTTGACGCCTTTTGTTAGTGACAATGGGTTTCAGCAAGATTGTGACAGCTGGCAGGCTCTTTGTTACAATTTGGTAACTGCTATCTGCTGACTGATAAGTGCTGACCTCCCCATCACAGTATCACATAATACATAAAAGCATATAGCATAATAGTTTCGTTTGTAATCATACAATACTTGCATGTTGGAACTCGAATCAGACTTCTCAGAGAAACGCAGCTGTAGCGCTCTTCCCAGTTTGGCTGTGCTGGTACGAGCTGTACATCTTCTGTAATGAACTTTCTGTAGACTCAGCCTACATAGGATATCCAGTTTCTACAAAGATATGGACAAGATGAACGTGCTTGTCGCCTGTAGCAGTATGCCGTGAAACTGTTTCACTGAAGAATTAAAATATACAAATTATATACAAATGTAAAATTACGAAAAATGCTTAGCTTTTTTAGTGTGTATTTATATTCTGCTGTTTGCAATTATTCTTCATTGGAGTGGAATGTTTGATCTTGCCCTTGAAACAACTGAGGTCATGGAAGTTCCGTGGGAAGGTGGACCATTATTACTATCCAACAAATCTGGTGAAAGGTAAGCCATATGCCAAATGAGACACTTACAATCAAATCGTTAAGGGATTCTCGATGATTGCTTTGGTTGCGGTCCATTTTTGGGATATTTTTCGACTTTCTCCGATCTCGCTGATTTTTTACCTATTTTATATTTTATATTTTATTATTCATTGGTATATTTTTATTCATTGGTATATTTTAACTGGTATATTTTAACTGGTATATTTTAACCAGCTTTTAAAAGTAAAGTCGTAAGTCTTACGATTGTCGAGTAATTTCACCTCAAAGTTGAGGATTCGTGTGTTAAGGCAGGCATAGGCAGTGAAAAAAGTTGTCGTTTTTTCGCGGGCGCCAAACAATCTCCCGACAAACATTGATGACCGACAAGCATTGATGAATCTGGACAAGGAAAATTAAAATAACGCTGAAATGTTAGTCTGTGGTATCTTGGAATCAGAATTTTAATCTAGGCCTTCAAAATTTTTAATTAATTTTTGAAGAATTAAAATTTAACATGATGCTAAAATCGAGTAAAGGTAAAGTTTGTCCAGATTCATCAATGTTTGTCGGGATATTTTTTGTGCACGCGAAAAATGACATTTTTTCACTGCATATGTTTAACACATGAATCCTCAACTTTGAGGTGAAATTACTCGACAACCATAAGACCTACGACTTTAATTTTAAAAACTCATTAATATATATGAAAATCAGCGAGATCGGAGAAAGTCGGAAAATGGCCCAAAAATGAACCCCCCCCCCCTTATGTGAACTTAGCTGTCTGTAATGACAATTGCTTTTATTCTTGAATTATTTGTCGTTGTCGAAAATTCATCGACACTCCATTTGAAACCAACTGACTATATGAATTGTAATTGTATAGAACATGAAGCAAAGGAACCGATCTTAATGTGTCCTTCAAATTTCAATATAATTTCCTAATACTTTTCATACTTAATTTAAGTTTTCAAACTTCCTTCTTTCTTGACACTTCCCGCCGGCATTGGCAGAAAATGAAAACGTCAGTTCATACAACACAACAAACAATACAACAACTGCGGCACACCGTTCGACAAATTGCCCATGGACATTTCCAAGGGCACCAGGTCCATTACCCCGCGCCTGGAAGACAATCCACTTGGGAAGGTGACCAGGACAAACCGAACCTCACCATCCGGGGCCCGGAGGAGCCTGCTAACAATGGCCAATTTCCACGTAACCTTTGGAGTAGTATCCCTCAGCAGGACCACCTCTCCTTCCTTGGGTTCCCTAGGCAATTCTTTGTTCCTGCGCTTGAAATGAATTCTTTGGGTTTCTCTCAGTTCCTGAAGATACTGTGTATGCCACAGCACCCAAAACTGGTCAAGTTTCTTTCTGATGTGTTTTCTGGGCCAAATGACGTCGCAGCGACCATCCATCGTATCCTTGTAATAACGAACTAAGTTGCGGCCTTCCTGTGAATCCTTGTCATTCGAGATGCCGATTGATTCCAAGTTCCAAAGATCTGACACGTCCTTTTTTATGTTGCAAAGAAACGTCGTCGCAGTTGAAGACCGTTCTGCTTGTGACCGAAGTGTATTGCCAGCCAAAATTGGACCCAACGGAGTGAAAATCAATGCAAGATTTCCTTCCAACTGAATTGACTTTGTGATCTTCGTACCCATCACAGCATTCCAGTAGTCCATACCAAGAAGAACGTCAATTCTGGACTCTTTGGTTTTCTTCGGTGGAATATTCAGCGGTTTGTATTGATGCACTTTTGACCAAGTACTGCTGGTTAGCTTTACCGGATAAAGAGGAAGAGGAGGAGCCATTCCTGGAATCGAATAGGTATTGACCTTGAGACGGAAATCGTTTCTTCCATGGATCACCATTTGAACCACTTGAGCCTTGACCTTTTCTGTTTCCAATGTGTTGAAACGAGCCGTCTTCAATACCACATCCTTTATCGGTTCCAGCCCCAATTGATCCGCTGAAGCCTTGTCGATGCATGTATACCGTGCACCACCGTCGAAGTATATGTGTTGTGTCCGGACGTGACCCGTTTCTGGATTCTCCACATTGGCCCAGCACGTTGCCATAATGATACCATCCGTTTCATTAGCACTCGCCAGGAATGTCTGCGTGTGTCCAAGATCCGAAGCAGATTCTTCCTCTTCTGGATTGGAGACCTGTTGAACCGCCTTCTTCTTGTTTCCACAGACCCTGGAGTGGTGTCCTTGCTGCTTGCAATGAAAGCACGGTTTTCCTTTTTTGCAATCTTTTGCCATATGCTGTTTACTCAAACATTTGTATAGAACATGAAGCAAAGGAACCGATGTGTCCTTCAAATTTCAATATAATTTCCTAATACTTTTCATACTTAATTTAAGTCGTCAAACTTCCTTCTTTCTTGACAGTCGTCTTGGCAGACCACCGCTGGAGTGAAAAATTAAGTGAAAAATTCCAGTATTTCAGATGTGCGAAATGTGAAAATAATTTTTAAAGAATGGAGCCATAAAATATAGATCTATATAGGTGTTGAAGCAAGATTAATGCCATGTGTTTCTCCTTTCTTTCTGATTTAACTTTACTTTACTTCTTAAATTTGTTGATTGTTTTGATGTTTATTTGATAGGTTCTGATATATTCTGATTTATTCTGATTTATTTTCGATAGGTTCTGATATTTAATTTCTAAAAATTTCTGTTTACGCAAAATAAAAAATTCTAGCCATACAACATCTTTGCCAAATGTTTGCGGGTGGACCACGAAAACCGTCATTTTGGATGTTCATGTCGGTTTGTAATGATGATACATGATTGTACAGCCAAAGCTGGAAAAGGGCTGGGGAAGAGGGAATTGCCCCCTCGGCGAAATGCAACAAAATTGCTCCGACAAGGAGGAAGAAAATTGACAAAAAAATAGGTTGTAGGTACATACGACTAAAATATGCAAAACATTTTGTCTTAAAACACTAGTTTTTGCAAGCAACATTCGAAAACGCTGTTTTATTTAGCTAACAAATCGCTGTTTTCGTTAAGAAACTGTAAAATTCAGTGAGAAACGTGCTTTCTAAAGAACCAAAAATCGCTTCCAAATCGGTACCGAGTACCCAAGTTTGCCTCCACAAGGGTCAGAGAAATTTTACTTCCCGTTCAGGTACATATGTGTACAATTGTATCATTCTATTTGCTGTTTTTAATTTTAGCGTGAAATCAATGATATCCAACATTTCTCTTTTTCAACCAGTACAAATTAATGTATTCAACTGTGGAGATGTGGACATGCAGGTGAAGCTAACCAATCAGTTGTCAGTGTTCAAGACATGGTCACAACTTGCCTACTCATCCACAGTTAAGACCTATATGGCTGTTCTGGGGGCAATTTTTAACATCGGGTTCATAGTTATCCTCTGTTATAGACATCTACGAAACAAATCCACAATCCCTGGTCGAGCCTCCGAGCTGACCAGGAAAAGACTTGTACTTAATGTGGCTCTGATAGACCTTCTCTCCAGCATCGCGTCATTTATTTGTCTACAGATGTTTCAGCACCACCTGGCTATTCAAGGACTATTTCAAATTCTACCGCACGTTTCATGGCACTTGACCACAATTGCCCCCGGAATAGGATTTCTAACACTGCTCTTTTTCCAGTACATGGCAGTTCGTAGACCTCTGTATTACAGAGTTCAGGGGTCAAACAATACTCAAAGCTCAATAGCTATCATAGCCAGCTGGGTGTTGATTGTGCTGGCGACCATCTTTTACACTTGTCTGGCCTACGTACGAAAGTCACTGTACATGTTTAATGATGAAACCAGTAAAACCAAATTTAGAGCTCTAGTTTTGGCAGAAAATGTTTTCCCTTCCTTCATAATGATAGGGACGGCAGGACTTACTCTAATGTGTTATGTTGGAACATTCAAGATTTTGTGGAAACCAAATACTCCAATGGCTACTTCGAGGAGACGAAATCTGACATTTGTTCGTATTCTGAGCGTTCACGCGGGCTGCTACTTAGTCTGCGCGCTGACAATGACCTGCGGCAAAATTAAGTACCTATGGCATAGTCAGTTGCTGGCGGTTGGTGAAGGAATAGAGGAGGTTCACGATTGCTCCAGTGTTTCGTTAAAATTTGCTAGTGAAGTGGAGCGAGTTAGAGCCATCCAGCTCTACATGTGGGCGTCGGTTTTGTGGCTGTCCCGACTCTGCGTGGATCCGCTGATCAATCTGTTTTGTAAACCGTCAGTGGTGCGAAAGGCCAAGAAAAGCGCCACGTCGTTCATGGAGAGTAGTCGGAAAACTTCACTGCTGGTTCGACGTTGCGCCATTCCAATTCTGCAGGCTACCAGGCAGCAATTTGGCGAAATTGTTTTAGAGATACCAACATGAAGAAGAAACAAACCAACAGTTCTATATACATCGTTATCTAACTGCTAAATGTTGGTTTTTTAAGTTGTATTCACTGTAGTGAACATCTGCATACATGCTGTCACATTTGTGATTAAGAATAGCTTATATTTAGACTGAGTTCTGAAAAGCCATTTATATAGTTGAGAGAGATAATCAATTTGCAGAATTAATCTTTTAATACTAAGCCAATTTTTTAAGCAAACTTAGAGATTTGGTTAGTCGGAGCCCGTCTATCCGCACAAGGGAACTATGTAACAGTTGAAAGTAAGCCTACATTAAGAAAATAGTTGTTTTTCAGTTGACTAAGAGGTATAACTGGTTACTAAACTGATTACTGAATTTAAAGAATAAACGAATATACTAAATACGAAATAGAAATATTAATCTTCACCATTAAAATTTGTTATTTTATGGTGCACGATTGATGGTGGAGTGAAGAAATCATTTCCAGTCAATAAATACTTTAGTTACAGGATATTCAACAAGTTTTCCAATTTCGTTCATAGCAGGAATTTTGAGTCTCTTCAAAGCTAGCAATGTTCCGCTTCGAGTATGAAATCGTGCAGCCTGTTCATGGTATGAGCTGCTTCGGGGCCGCAATAGTCTCCCAAGCGCAGGTTCCAACATCGTTTGGCGGACATAATCGCAGCACAGGTGCTGGACATGTCGTTGCTGTACATACATCGGTTCTGCATTCGTTGAAACCTAAAACAGGTTTCTAAATTTAAAAGGTGCATTTATACAGAGTTTTACTTTGCTGAAAAAATTGGCTGTGTCCGGTTGAAGGTGCAGTACACATACAACATTGGAAAAGTCTTGTGTTGCAAGTGAGTGAGTTACAAAATTCTGTTGCAATTTCTAGAATGGGAAGAAGCGCAGAAAACGTTAATACGTACTGTGGATTTGCCAATAAATTACTGATGCATCCAATGTTGCGCGGCAGCAAATGTTTGCCCTCTGAATCCAAACAGCCAAACTTTGCCCTTAGGAGGACGGGACAATATTCCAGTTGAGGGATACAGCGGAAAACTAATGGTAAAGCCTTGCAGTTCTGCTCTAACGTCGAGTTGTCAGTAATGCTTGGCAATTTCAAGGAACAACTATGGGCTATCGATTGTTTCATTTCAGTACAGGAGCGTCTGTAAGAGGGATTGTAGAATTGGGATGATCCACCGATAAGTGACAAAATCAACAGCCCAGCAAAATCATAAATATCCCACATGATCCTCAAATATAAGGATGGAATAGAAAGTGTTAATATTAAGTTAATAGTTGCATATTCTTAAAGCCTTCAGAATGATAAAGCCGTAAAAGATTTGCTTTTGTTGGGATCGAACCAGCGGCCTCCTCCCGGGCTGCAGGGAACAATAATGATAAACCGCATTAACAGTAAAAAGAAAGCAAAACATTCCCTTCATTTGCGCTTTTGCTCACAGCAGTAGTTTGGGTAAGTAAATGGTTGGTTCAGCCTGAGGATCGAACCACAGCATTTTTGTTCTGCAACTAGACCTGGGATTCGTATCGTACCACTACACCACAGGATGATTAGTTAAGATTCTTGGATCTATATAGCACTTATCAGTGAATTTCTATAACTGCTTCCCTTACACTACTATGTAAGCTGATTAAAGTGTTTAGCAACAACACTATACCATAGGGAGAAAGGGGAGGAATTCCCTCCCACCGTCGGGTCCCGACATTGCTCTCCTCTCACTAGGGCTAAAAGAATTGGCTGCAAGGGGTAAGAAAATTACCCAAAACATAGGTTTTACAACTGAAATTTTAAAACATTTTAACTTAAAATAACTATTTTTGCTAAAAATCGTCCAAAAAACGTTGCTTTTGCTGAAAAATCGCTGTTTTTTGTTCAAAAACGACAAAAATAGCTCAAAATCGCTTTCAAAAGTACGCTTTGGAAAAATCGCTTCTACACACAGGGTCCCCAAATTTTGCTTCCACAAGGGTCAGTGAAATTTGACCTCCCGTTCAGGCATGCTACTATGCGCTACCTTGTGGCCAAAGCAAAAGAAAACAACTATCAAGGAACCTGGGGTGCCTAATTAGCAATAAAGCCTTGGTAGTCTTGGTGGTGGGCACTAGGCATTGAGTTAAACTGACGGAGATGTTTCCCAGCTGTTAAAGGGAAATTGTTCACGGCAAAAGCAAAGCTTACAATTTTGTGCTAAAAGCAGGGAGACATAATTCAGAAACTCAAGGAATACCAATTAATCACGAGCTGTGAGCTGCCAGTTCTTTTCCTTTGGTTCATTAATGCTTGGAAACGATAAAAAGAATTTATTCAAAGGTTTATATAGAATCTAGCCTTTGCTGCACAGGCTTCATTATTCTACCAATCTCGGTTAGCATTTGAAAATCTAGCAAACATTTACTGCCCCATACAACGCTGAGATAAGATGTTCTATAAAAGAGATAATACTACTCACTAAATCCGCTCCAAAGAATGGAAACGCGGCGTTGCACATTCATTCTTTTCGAATTAAAGTAGAAATCCACAAATGATAGATCTGCAAGTTGTTTAAAACACCTTTCCTTTGTATTCTGAAGTGCGGAAAATTCAGAGAAAATGTTAGCTAAAGAAATCGTTAGTAGAATTTAGCTTGATCTTTTGAAAATTGTTTGGGCCCAATACACATTTGCCTGACTGAACAAATTGTCGTCTTTTTCAAGCTTCAGTAACTTTTTCTAACACCCTGAGGAAGCTGATCACAGTGAAGAACCAACTGAAAGATTAGAATCAAGTTAATGAAGTTACATATCTGAGGAGTTTAATGCACCACCAGAGATAGCGCAAAGCCGCCAAATAGCATCTGCCGATGGATTAATCAATCATTGGCAAAAAACCAAGCCAAAAAACCAAAAATAAATTAAAGATTAGAACTGGAATTAATAAAATTTAATATTAATAAAATTTATTATATGCATTATACATACTGTTTTGGTTGGATACCGAAACAAAAAAGAATTAAGATATTTCCAGCCTTGAACAGCAGAACCGGTCACCGATAATAGGCTTCCAATAGGGAAATCGGAGCCATTAATGGCACGATTATGACCTGTCGGAGTTGAATTTATGTGATCTTGGCACAGTGATTTGGAAGCAGCACAACTGAAACTGTGCGCCTACAACATTTTGTGAAACTAAGTGTTGCGTTAGTTTATGTTTCTGGCCACAGTACAGGCACAGTAAGATTAAGTCAAAATAGAGAAACAAAATATTGCAAGCCGCGACCGGTGGTTTGAGAAGGAGACTGAGATCAGTTATTGGACTGATAACGTTAACGTTAACGCTAAAAAGCGGAAGTAGTAGTCGCTATTACAACGTCATTGCCTAAGCTACATATATTCAAGATTGGTTCCAACTTACTATTTGAGAAAAATTAAAACGGCTTTTTTCTGACTGAAATGACTGAAAAACTGGAAATGGCTTTTTCTCTGTGTAATTTACGCTCATGACCATGGTTGTTAACAAAATGGGTTCCGGACAACAACTCTGGAAATAAGTATCAACCAAATTTTGAAAATTTTGATCTCATCTATTTTCATAAATGAAGAAATACAGATGAAGTACAAAAATCGGGAATTACCCTTTTGTTTGTTCAGCAGTCCGTTGTTGGTTTTCTTTTGTTTTTGAATTGTTTAACACATTCTCTTGAACTTGTGATTCAATAATTACAACTACTGCTTGTGTAAATTAATTTTGATCGTCACGACAAAATCTTTCTTTCAACATTTGGAAAACGTTAACAATTAACGACAAAATTAATCACAACAAGTATCACTAACTTTGTTCGGGTCTTGTCTCGTTTACCCCCCCCCCAGTACTCAAAATCCTTAAAACTTGACCAAATGAGCTAAAATTTGGTGTGGGTATGTTTTCGACCACGCTGAGTTCAAATATCGCAAAATTTGTCGATTTCGCGAAATTCGAAATTTTTCGATTTCTAAGGGGGGACCAAGGAAAACCGAAAAATTTTTTGTCTTCGATTTTGCTGAAAAGATGTATATAGGGGTTTTCAGGGTCGTAGAACACGAATCTGAAGTCCGTTTTTCGATTCAGCTTTCCGTTCGCTCAGTATAAGCTTACATCTTAAGCTTAAAGCTTTAGCTTATACTGAGCGAACGGAAAGCTGAATCGCAAAACGGACTTCAGATTCGTGAAACTATATGAAACTATATTGGGTAAAACACTGAAACTTGGACTGAAACTAGTTTCAGTCTTTCCTTAAATCTTGATATTTTTAAGGTTTTGAGCTTCGATTCTGTTAACATTGCTGTAAGAGAGGCTGAATAAACATTAAATTGTGCTTTATATTAACTCAGAGAGCTGGAAACCGTTGTTTTTAAAGCGAACTGAAACTGAAACTGAAACTCCGACTGAAACTAAAACTGAAACTGAAACTATTTTACTTTGTCGACTGAAACTTAAACTGAAACTGAAACTATTTTGGTCCGCCGACTGAAACTGAAATTATTTCGAACCACCGACTGAAACTGAAACTGAAACTAAAATCGCCTACTGAAACAACACTATCTACAGTTAATTGAATTCAATTAAATTCCGCAGTGTATCATCTAATGTCACCAAGGATTAACGTTTGCTTGGTCCCACAAGCGGCACTATAGCCGCTTTGTTTGCTAAGCTCATAAATAACTCACAATTAGCTATGTACTGCATTCTTTCATTTTGTTGCATGAATACTGTCTTGCATCTTGTGATTGGTATCAATTATTTCACAGACTTCTGGAGAATGCTCGATATTACACCAGTAATTACACCTACCCAAATTTGATTAATTCTAAAGCAGTTATCTGACAACATACAGATTGCTGCCAGTTCAGCTGCTTAGGCAATTGCTCTACGATTTCCATTCCATTTAGTGTTTAGGATTCACTATTTTGTACTTTCCATAGCAGCATGATCTAGTAGCAAGGGCATTCCACATTCCCACGTTTTGCAGAGGACTTATGAGCATTGACCTACATTAGGCCATTGTTTCCCATTAGGGCAATATTTACTTTATTTCTTTTATTGTACTGCGTTAGGTCACTATTGTGTTGGGTCTCCTTAGCGTTAGATTAAGGCGCTGGTTCGTGTACGTAATGAAGCGTATTTAAATTGTGTAAATAAGTGTACACTATGTAAAGTCTTTAAAATTCATAGTCACTCATTTATCCATTTATACAAATGCATCATGAAATTTGAATGATTAGTTAGCTAATTAGCAAAATTAGATTAGGCTACTGGTAGGACTCATGTAAAAACTAAATTCTACAAAACTTTGCTAACTTGGCTAGCTTTATTATGATTTTTGCAACATTTTTACTTCTACATAAGTGATACAAGATTTAAAAACACTACACAGAACCTGTGAATTTTGTTTTTGTTAAAATCGCCGTCCTTCACAATTTTATGGTTTTTTATAATGGTTATGTTTTCGGGATTTCTCAAAATTTTAAACTTTATGATTTTTAAGAATTACAACCAATCAAAAACTCTTTAAATTAAAACTGTACATGTACAATAGAATGTAAAATGGAGCGAGCTGTGTTCAGCAATTTATTGGTGCCCTGACGCATACTGTCATTAATATATCTCATTACATTTAATAGAAGTGGATTATCATGAGAGTGCCCTAACGCTAGACAATCCATTAGGCCTGGCCTAGTCTACGGCCAGAAAGTCAGGTCACGTCAAGTCAAGCCACGTCAGGACACGTTAGAGTCAAAATCATGTTGGTAAGTCATGTCAAAGTACACTACAAAGAACAGCATTCAGAACACAATAGAAGTCACAATGCTCCACTCACGCCCACATGAGAATTTGACCAGTCAGAGTCGTAACCATTACGATTCAAGTTCCCTCTAAAATTTTGCCCAAATTTTAGGAAGTTAAAGATAACGATAAAGTTAAAGATCAACGCATAAAATGTTTAGTTTAGGAAATTAAAGCATATAAAAACCGTTGTTTCGGATTCTACTGCTAGATTAAAAGCAATAGGTTTGGAGAACATCTGCTAAACAAAAATGTTACTTCTGTTAAAATTTACCTTTTATAATTGAAGCTTCTATTTTAATTTCAAATATTATTTTGTAATCAAAGTAAATCAGAGTATCATCAGCAGAGTTGTTTTCCATAGAGTTTTTCCATAGCCGTACAGGCACAGCAGTATACATATAAATAATAAAGAATCCAAAAGAAACTGTAGGGCTTCTAATGGGGCTGGGTGGATTAAGAAGAAACCGAGGACAAGCCCAAGATGGGAGGCAACAGGCATCCTTGTACCCACGAAATCAGGACCTAGGAGAGAGAAGGGGAAACGGAGGATGAGCTTTTCATTCAGGATTGAAAGTAAAGAATTGGCCCAGCCGGGATTTGAACTACCTGCTGAACTACCTTTGAACCCATCTGCTCCGGAGTCAAACGTGCTAACCAACTAGACTACAAGACCATCAGCTAAACTCCTATATCAGGCTTATCAATCTTTCCTACATATGCCTGCTTCCTTACAAACAATAACACTAAGCACACTACACAAATAGAATGTGTCTGTTTGGTGTAGACTTGCCCAAATCTGATTGGCTGAATTTCCAAGTTTTCAGGTCAAAGTAGAACGTTGGTCTACTTTGACTTGAAGCCAAAACTTCAAGTCAAAGTTTACTTAAGGTGCTGGTTTCCTTTCGGGTATTTTTGACTCCTACGGCTCTAATCCTTTACGCAAAGAGCTAAAACTTACGAAATAACCTATTTCCGTGCTCTTTAACATTTTAGGACCAGTCCCGTATTGTAAGGCCAAAAGATAAGAAAGTTTTGGTTTTCGGCCTTAAGCTCCCAGTAGATAGACAAGACACGGGATTGGTTGGTATGGCTGGAAAGAGGACTCGAAAATGAACATTTTTGCTCATACAACCTTTGAGCTATCTCCAGTGGTTAAGTCAGTATAAGCAAAAAACTGTTTTTAGGGTAAAAAAATGGCCATTTTCGAGGAAATCAGTTTTTTCAAAATTATTGCCACATGTTTAGGACAAAATTGGCTTAGTTATACTCAATCGATACATCGTCCAAATGCACATTTTATGAATGCCTATAAGCCGGACTTTATTGCTTTCAGCTATAGATTTGGCCGAAAAACCAATTTGGCAAAACTGCGATTATTTTGTTTCGAACATCGATTTCTCAAAAACTACTCGACGGATTCAGGAGATTTTCGGCAGAATCGAAATTCGCACTTCTGCGGAGGGACGTTTTTCTTGGTTTGGGCTAAAACATATTGAGTAGCAAGAAAACTCAATGCGAAGTTGCGAAATTACGTGTTACTGTGCCTTTGGCCGATTTTCTCCACCGTTAAGACCTGCTGAGCCAAATCCAAAAAAACGTCCCTCGGCCCATATGTCCTTCATATTGTGGCACAAAAAGAACTTTTGGCCGATTCTTCAGTTTTGAGAAATCGATGTTCAAAACTTTTGGTCTATATCCATCCTGTTAGGTGTCAGCTTGTCAGAAAACTTCTGCTATTTTTTGCTAATTTTGCCAGTTCTGTAAGCTCATGTGAATGTACAGATAATAAGCTTTAAAACGATGTATAAAGCTCTTTGCAACTCCCAACATTGCGAAAGTTATATGTAATGAAAATGAAAAAAATGAGCTGTATTTTGCAACTGAGTTTCTCGTATGTATTGTGAAAAAACATCAGAATAGCTTTTGAGTCAACTATCAGAAATTATTGAGGCCAGGCTTAGCCGAGAGGGCTGACCAAGAGGGTCTCAGAAAAGTTTTTCTAGAATAATTGGTCTAAAGAATTTGACTCTGGCAAGAAATTAATAAGGAAAACCTGACTTGGTTCTTCCTCGGTTTTGTGCATGCGACTATCTACCGATCTATCATTATAACTTTTGCCATAGATAAGAAGGATGACCGGAAAGGGTCTGGTTTGAAAGAGGACAGCTAGAAGGTCTCAGAAAACTTTTTTATACACGATCTATCCAGTTTTCGATTCGTTCTAATGAAATAAAGATAGGCTGTTCGGACTGCTGTAGGCTGGGTCCACAACAGTCAAAACGCCTCCCCAAAACATCATAATAGAGTTCGTAAGATTTCTCCAAGTGAACTGAAAATTGCCTCATACAAACGAGGGGACTCTGAGGCAGTCAGAAAACTTTTTTATAAACTATTGGTTCGAATTCAGAACAGAAAAGTTGATGAGAACCTGGTCAGTACCTAGCCCTCTCGCTGTTTCGAATGAACGAAGCCTCTAAATATCATAATAACTTTCGCAATTGGAATCGACATTGAACCAGAAGTTGATATCCAGAAAGAGCACATTGTAAAAGTCCCAGAAAACTTTTTCTCAATTAATTGGACCATTCTGAAGTTCACCAGCTTAAATTAAAATTAAAAATGTGTTTCCGATATGTTCCACTGTAAGGACTTACGTACAATTTGTAATTATGCTGCGTTATTATGTTTACCTATGACAATCTGTAATTTTGTATATTCTTTTATTGGATTCACTCACTGTCAGTAGCTTGTAATTGTAATTTTACCTTATTAGTACTATTGTAATTGTTATTGCAAAATCCGTTCACCGATAAGTGAGATTGAGGTTAGTTTTAACCCCTGTAAATTTTGCTGCATCAATCGGATGGGGTTCATCTACAGGTCCCTACTATTGAGTTATGTGTGTGTGAGTGAAGGCCAGTGAAGGCCAGTCTGAGTGTCTAGCGTTGAGTCTACGTATGTGTGAGGTTCAGCGCTACCTTTTCACGTCCCTAGAATGACATCACACGCATAAGTCAGACAGAGGGGGAACCCCTCTGAAATTAAGGCACAAGTCACCCCTGAAAGAAAGAAAGAAAGAAATTAACAATTAATATTAGCGACTAGGTCTCTAGCTAAGCTCTAGACTAGGTATAAGTTTCACTTAGTTTAGGTACTGCTTGTTTCATCCTGGGCTTCTAGTCCCCTGTCCGTATTACGATTTCTCCTTCTACATCTTCTTGTTTTCCTCGTCTACCTTTCGGTCTGCCTTTGGATTCCTAATCTGCTTGGCAAACAAACTTCTCGTCTTTAGAAATCAGCATCAGGACAAAGGTCCTTGAACACAAAAACGCCATAAAGTTTAGGGCCAGGGCTGTTGAGGTACTTTGGGCCACTCGAAAACGGAACCAAAGTCATAAAAAATTATGTAACTAAGATGACAAACAGCCCAGGCGCAAATTCAAAAGAAGGAGGCTGGGTCTTCCTTTTCAAAACAGCCAATGACAGAATGCGATAATGAAAGCAACCAATCATCGGAGGATGATTGCAAAAGACACGAGGCAAAAGTTAACGTGAGACCAAAAAGTGCAGTTTCCAGTCAGTCTGTGATTTGGGTTTGGTGACGAACGGTCGTCTATTTTTCTCTCGTGGTTAAAATGCTGGGGGGAATTAATCACAGACATTCCCTGAGTCGTTTCGTTGGGAGAGGTTATGCCTCTCCCCTTCTAGGATACCCTCCCCTAAAACTTTTCTCCCACTCGGACCCTAGGTTGGGATTGGGGTACACCTGGGGGGAAGACCTACCTAAAACGGGTTTGGGCTTCAGAAGCCCGGTTTCTCAAATCACCCTCTAGGATGAGCGGTCCCAACCCCCTTTTAGGATCTATAACAATTGTAAGTGCGAGACTAAAATAACCTAATCGGACCTTAAGTCCCCTTTCGAAATCTCACGTTCATACCGGGCTCTCGCCGCCCTAGACTGTGTGATATCACTGCTGCTTTCATGATTGTATGCTAATATCAGTGGATATTAGCTGGATTTCGCTGAATTTCCTGAGAAGGAAATTCAGAAACTTGTCATTGGTGGGGGATTTCCGACGGAAATCCCCTCTACTCGTTTTCCCACGTGAAAAAGACAAATTCTCATCCAATTTCCTTTTTTTTGTCTGAAACGCCCAAAAAAGAAGAATTTTCTTCCATCTGATCATCTTTCCTAATTTCACAAGTTCTCGCTAGTTTTGTTCCAAAATCCTGATCCAGGATAAGTCTGCTGTCTTCAATTTTAATGTAGCAAACTTCTGCCTTTGGCCTGTGAAATCCAGTCAATATCTCTGAATCCGGGTTAAAACCGACAGAGGTTTTAACCCATTTGATTCAGTTCTAGCGAGTGCCGCCTTCGGGCCTCCGATCTCTTTCTCTGCCTCGCTGCGATTCTTCTGCTTCTCTGCTACCCGCTGTTCCGCGATCTCTCCTGATCCCGGATCAACGTCCACCTGTTGCACTGCTCCTGGACATCAGCTGCTCTACGGTCTCTTCCTGCTCTACCATCCAGTGTGAGAATCCCCGGATTCCCCTGGCCTCTCTCCCCTGATTCTTGTCACGCGCTGCTCTGTCCGGATCACCTGGAAATCAGTCTCAAAACGTCAGTTTGCTGAGTTTCGGCTGGACCTTAGAACTTTTCTGAGAGCCTCATTCTTGGCTTAGGGACGCACAAGTGGACTTAGGACTGTCATATTGGGTTCTGGAGTGTGGGTTGGCTGTTAAGTTTGTCCTGTTGAAGAATCTGAAGATCCTTGCCAAATCGTTAACTTTCTACTGTTTGCCTCTAAAAATGTTTGCTATCTTTCTGTCTGAAAGTTTCTGGTCTTTGATCTGCTCTGTTTTTGTCTGTCCTACGACATCTGCCCAAATTCTCTCTCTTTAAATTTCAAACAAAGTTAGAAAAGTTTACGGGTCGTCCTCTTAGCAGAGGACAGAATAGTTATTGGTTTTCTGCTGGTGCGTATTGCTGGTGACTATTCGTGACCGGGAGCGGGTGGACTTGTGAACACTTTTCAGGTACATATAGGGAGCATATAGGGAACTTCCCCCCTCCTCGACCCCGAAAGTCAAATCATTGTGCGACTGCGAATCAATTCGCAGTCTGAGAGTAACGAGTACTGTTTAGGTGAGTGTGCTTGTGTGCGTGTGTGTGGCAACCAGTAGGCTAAAATACTAATCTAACCAAAATTTTACTAGGTTTCAGCTCTAGTTCTTCTTCAGCTAAGATTTCGGAGTAGGGACCTGTGGCTGATCATAGCTTTGGGTTTGGTTGTTAGGCGGTGAACGGATTCCTTTTGTATCAGTTCTTTGCAACAGATTTGTAGTGCACTTGATCTTGTGTGTTTGTGCTGTTTGATATTGAGGTAACTTGACACAGTAAATAGTTAATTAGGATCAGAGCTTAAGTCGTTGTAGTTGATACTAGGTTGGATAGGAAACCGCTGAGTCGACGACATCTGGAAAATAGATCAGTCTGGAGCCCGTTGAGTTTGTCTACGGAGATGCTGACGACGAAGGAAATCTTAGCGATATTAGTGAGCCTGAGAACCAACTGAATCTGCCGTTTCACCAGTGTCCTGAGTGCCACAACCAGTACAGTTTTAGCATACTTTTCCTAGTTCACGAGGGTAGTCCTCTAGTTGAGCCTGAGTATTCGGAGGTAACCTTCTATTGCAACTGTTCTCAGCCGTGGAATCGCGCTGAGATTGAAGCTTGGACTGTTGATAGCGAGCCTGAAGGAAGCCCTCATACGGAGCCCTGGTCTTGCGTGTTCGAGTGTGACAGTTGTTCTGACTTCAAGGTTCTCTTCCGTGGGTGGCAGTTAAGCATCGCAACTGTTCCCTTGATAAGTACTGGCCTTGAGGCACTAGTGAACTCACGTACCCTACAGGCGGACCGTCTGGATTAGGTTAGACCCACACTAGGCTAGCTTGATCCTTAGACCTAAGAGTTGATCCCAGCATCTTCTCGCTGTCTGCCTCTCTGTGTAACAAGGAATTCAGAGCCCCCTGGATTTCAGTCGCTTTCATTACATATAGCGTTTCAAAAAAATCACCACAAAAGCACTGCACAAAAGGATACCACCACCTTAAGGGGGGGTCACTTTGGTCAAAAATCGATAGTCACGGATCTCGCTCATTTTCACACATAATATTATGTTCTTAAACCAGGTCAGCCCATATGTTCTTAAAAACAAGACCAAATATTAGTGTTCGAAATCAGACTGTGACAGAGTTATCCAGGTTCAAAGCTGTAAAACTTGAAAATTCCGGTGATGAGCCCTGCAAGGTCAGGTGGAGACCGAACGCGATCGAGAACAGGGTTGACCGATACACCAAATTAAAACCTTTACTAAGGTAATATTTTAGTGCAGACGCGGCTCAAGGCTAGCTATCCAGGCGTTCACAATGCATACTTGAGTAATGCACTGACCTAACTTTGGAGGACTGCCCAGTGGTACTTTAACTCATTTTATCTTGCACAGACAGCATTTTGGACCCATAGTTCTATGAGAAAAGTTGCTCCTCATTCCATTAGCTATCGATTGATACCCAATTTGTCTATATTTGGAAAAATTTAGAAATTGGCATTTTCCACCTATAAAGATCAAAGGTGCCGCCACAGCAGCCATGTTCAATATTGACGCATTTGTTTTGGCTACATTATGTGACAGACATGGATATATTAATCTGCCAAGTTTGGTGATTTTTTGCCACATAATCAGTGAGAAATTATTAAAAGAATGTGAAAATTATGAAAAATGGCCATTTTTACCAAAATTTGCTGTTTTTGTGGCAAGTTTTCTGAGCTTACTATAGTGATAGAAACTTGCAAATACTTTCATAAGACGTGTTTTATGCATAGAGTGCAGCTATCTATTGGCCATTTCTGTAGCTTTTGCCAATCGTTCAGGACAAGCAAAAGAGTACTGTAGGTCCTGTTTTTCATTGTCCAAAAACGCACGATTTTCCAAAATTCTGACTTTAAAAATTCACCAAAAATCCGCCACTCAACGGAATTGCACAAAACTAGATAGCTGCACTCTACAATATGTCCTTGACATATGTGGAAAGTTTCAGCGCTGTATCTTTCATACAGCGAAAATTTTTCTGCCACAAACTTTTTAACCTAACTTTTTCATTTTCCTATGTTTAACACATGTCAAGGCCACCTTTGAAGGGCTCTACAGAACGACAGAAGCAATATTACACAAAACGCACTTGTCATGTTTTGAGGACCCGTGGGGACTACAAAATATGTCAAAATGAGCAAAATCGGAGATGGTCGAAAAATCCGTGAAAAAGTGACCCCCTTAAGTCAAGTCAAGTCAAAGTTGTTTGCGAATGCTGATGTGGCTTAACTTGGATGGCTGTGAAATAGGCTTTACTACTACTACTACTACTACTATTTTATTGCCAGTACAACACACACTAGGCAATTGCTATGAAATAACAAAACAGCAAGTGATAAACATGAAGTGTACACAGCCACTGAAGACCGAGGAGAGCCATTACCTGGCTACTAATGCTCGGCCTCGGAGGAAATCAGAAAAACAGACTGAGCGGGTTCTTTCTTTAAAAATGTTTAAAGAGTTACTTTCCACGATATTATTTGGGAGTGCATTCCATACAGCAACAACTCGGGAGGTGAAAAAGTACTTACAAACGTCAAGTCGATATCTTTTGTGAAAAAGCTTCCAGTTGTGCCCTCTAGTAGTAGTTGTACGTGAAAACTCGAAGAAATAGTTAACATTTAGGTCAACATAACCATGCATAATTTTATAGGCAAATATTAAGTCTCTTTCGATTCTTCTTTTTTCTAAGCTCTGCATACCTTACCCGAATGTCAGCTAGCTTGCATCCAAGCTGCAGACAGCACTGGTAGTAGTGCTATCACTTTCATTCAAGTCGTATTACAGTGCTAGTTCAAAAATTTACCGTATATTTGCTGACGTATCCGGCCCGTAAAACTTGATTTTTTCTAGTTTTGCTGAAATGCTTTAATTGAGAGAGAGAAATCTATCCGTCAAAGTACTGAGGCAACAAATTCGCGATGTATGGCTAAATTAAGAGCATTTTAAATGTTGCGAAATGTAAATTATAAAAGAGGCATATCTAAGTTGGCTGAGCGAAATCGAGGAATATCCACCGGTGGAATTATTCCACCGTTCATATCCTAACTGTTAATACGTATAAATTGATATTTCATGAGATATTATGTCTAATATGTTTAGGTACAACTCAGAATGTCAACTGAGTTCGTTTGTCTTCTGCTAACTCTTAGTACAGTTTCGGCCATGGTGAGTCCCGACGAAAGAAAACATTGTGTAGCACTTCAGCAGGAAATAAAGCCGAAGTGTGCCATTGACATTCCCCCGGTCACCAGTGCCGGCACACTTTACCAAAATTGCCAAAAGCTACAGTCAATTTTCTACTGCATGCCAGAGCTAAAGCAGTGCCCGCTGCTGCTAAGGGAAAAGTTTGGCTGCCTTGATCCGGTTGGAAGCAAACTGTTTCCAGAAAATGTTGACTGCCTAAATCAATTTCTAAATTCCACCAAGTGAGAGTTAGCGGATCCCTTGATTGCTTACCTGCAGTTCTAGAATATTCCTATTTAGTACTGCTTATTCATATTTCTTAGCTTTACATATTACGTATTACTTATTCTTTCTTAGCAATACAATTTCAATGCACTTTGCCATAGTTGTGCTGTTCTAGGAACCAAGTCAAACTGAATCGATGCATTTACTCAAACGATATGTCGAACACCTGTGCTGCAGTTTTATCAACGAAGAAGTGCTGGCACAAATACATAGGGAAGTCTTGTGGTGAAAGCGGAATTGAAACCATGGACAAACTCCAAGATTTTATTTATGAAGCGGAAGGCTGTAATCAAGGGTAGCCAGTTGAAAAGGCGCAACATTGGATTTACTTCGTAGTTGCTGCATAATCGGTATTGGTAATGGGTTAAAAGGGACTCAAATTCTAAAGAAAAAGATTTTAAAAGGAATCCAATAAATGAAAAAAGTTGGTGGTGCGTAAATTCCAAGCACTGCAGAAACGACACTACAGTTTGATCATCAACTGTAATGAAAAATCACCATCTAGAAATTTACTCACGGTAGCGGTATGGATTAAGAATCCATACCAAAACCGTGAGTAAATTTGTTACCTTAAAGTTCAACTGAAAATGGCATTGAACGTACAATAAGAGCGCCAAAATCTAGCTTACTTTTTGCAATGTGCAGGCACGTTGATATTGTTTCGCAAAATCGGAGGATATACTTCAATGAAAGAAAGCTTTGGCCGAATCTGCTAGCTTAAAACGGTCTCAAGTAACTTAAGACTAAAATCTAACTGGCTAACCAAAAAGACCAGCTTGGACATGAATTTTGGGTTTTTGGATTTTTTCATTTTGTTTACGCGTTATTACTCTTTTTAACACTTTTTTATTTTGTCAAAACAAGGTGTGATAAATTAAAGAATATAAATTTAAATTAAAATCCCTACTTTGAGCACTGTAGGCAGGTAGGCTGTTTTGAAATGGGCCAGGAGTTGGTCAATAAGATTTGCCGGTTTTGCCGGTCTTTTATAGACTTTACATAAACATGACGTCAATCGAACGCAAACACTACAGATCATTCCAGCATGACTAAACTCTGCACACACAAGCTACTCAATTGAACTATATAGAACAGCAAAATCAAACAGAATTGAAAAATTTAAAATTTAAGCCTGACAACGCTCAACGCTAAACACTAGCGCTAATTACGGCGCTACAAGCAGTAGAGATCACATACGTCTGCATAATTCAAGTTCAAATTTTTCATGTTTAGCCTAAAGTATTGATGAACTGATTAGTGTTCCTTGATTAGGGTATAACTTTCTTCACCTTCGTGTGCCTGAGCAGTAAGGCTTCAATACTGGGGCTGCGTCGGCTGTACAGTTCACAGGCATAATCTTAACATTCATGAGAGGCTTGTGACTGGTTCCCATGTTTCCACTCACACAGATCTTGTCATTGCAGTATTTGATGGTCTCGGAATGATAGTAGTATTCGCCTCGAACGAAGGGACCGCTTTCGTGATACATTCGGTTGAACCAGGACTTTGAGTGATCATTTTCACCAATGATTCCGATGCCCATCCAGTTGGAGTGAAAGTCGAAACTGTAGGGAGCTGACCTGAAACAGCAATTTTCAAATAGAAAGTGGTCGAGTTGGGTACAGCAGGGCTTGTAGTACAGCATTACAGCAGTACAGCAATGCCATGCTTATGGGGGTCTGAGAATGGTTCATTTTTCAAAATCGAGGGAACCCCCTCTGAGTTTCTGTATTCCGAGTTTTTTGCTCGCAAAATTAAAGTTTGGGATTTTGAAAAATTCATGACAGCAGCATCCCATCTATTCAAATCATCAGCTTTTGACTTCTAAACACCTGTCACTTGCGACCAAACTAGCCATCCGGTTGTCATAATTCACGATTTTGATATTTCAGGATTTGGCATTTTAGGACAAATCTTGAGAAATCATGAAGCCACGAATAACTTCTGCCCGCTGCTTCTCCAAACATAGTTCCACCACTATGCAGTCAAAGTTAAAACTACCGCAACTACTGGACAGGACTACAGTTGCTTGATAGCCTACTCTTCTAAACAAAAAGGTTTCCAAAATTTGTTACTGTAAACTAGATAACTAACTATGAACGTTAAATATCAGCAACCCAGAAATGTTGAAATCAGCGTAACGAACTGGTCTCGACGTCCGGGGATGTGGCTCAGTGGTAGAGCGTTCTACTCAAGATCAACATCCAAAGCTCCTCGATCCCCGCCCTGGACACTTTTCTTCTCATCTTTCAATCCTGATTTCAACCTTTCACATGAATACCGCTAGTTATATAAGAAGGATAACATAAAAGATCAGTGATTGTCACAGGTGGACAAGGGGGGGAAAGGGGGGGGAAATTCCCCCCCCCCCCGCGGCGAAGTCGTCCCCAAGGGGTCACAAAATTGCTCCCACAAGGGGTAAGAAAATTGGCCACAAGGGGTAAGAAAATTGCCCAAAAAATAGGTTTTACGACTAAAATTTCCAAAAATTTTCCGGCTTCGCCGGAATTTTTCAGTTAAAATCACTATTTTTTGCGCAAAAACGTCCGAAAATTGCGTTTTTGTTAAAAAATAGCTGTTTTTTGTTAAAAAATGTAAAAAATGGCAAAAATCGCTTAAAAATCGCCTTCAAAAGTACCCCTAAGAAAAATCGCTCTCACAAGGGGTACCCAAATTTGCTTCCACAAGTCTCCCTAACCGAAACCTTCGTGGAAAGATGTTGGCCAAGTCAGATGATTCAAGACTCTATCTTAGACTTCAAATTTTGATGTTGTTGTTGTTGTGATTTCCGGGCTCGTCAGCCTAGATGGCTATATGAGGCACATCAACCATCCAAAGTCCAGCACACGTCTTCGTAGTTCGCAAGCCAGCAGCACATCATTCAGAAAAGCCGGAATAGGCAAGAATGAGGAAGAGGCAAACAGCCACTCGGTAGCATAATTTAAGCACTTGGATGGCATCAGTGTAATTCGACATGGCTACGCCATGCCCCCGGGAACAGAGCCCATTTGCGCCGTTGACCAGACGGATGCCAGGGGACACCTGTGGGGATCTCCATTTGATGGGGTCCGTGTCCATCGGATTTCCCACGGAGGTTGGCATCTCAGTCCCCCAAATTTTGATGTCAAGCTGTTTGATTAAATTCTCACAAAAAATAATTATGCATAGTTACGAATAGAAAGGAATAAACAATTTGAATAGCTATGTAATTTAACTATCTGTTACGTAGTTCAGAGTCAGGTGGTGTATTTCAAGTAAAAAAGTAAGTAAGTTGTACAATGTACAGCGTACCTGCTAACAACATAGACCTTGGGATCCACTAATGGCCAACGGGAGAAATTCTCCGTCTCAATTCCGCAGGTGACACTGTATCCGGTATTCGCCATCAGAGCGTTGGTCGCGTCCCAGCCAGAGAGACGCCAGCGCCAATCAAGGCAGAGGTCAGGCCAAAGTCGCTCTCAGCTGCATGCATAAAGGCCAGAAAAATTGTTGACACCCTGAGAAACATGATGTAATGTGTACCTAAAATATACAATTTCACAGAAAAGCGAATTTATCAGCGTTAGCGACCCAGGTCGGGGATCCTTTGATTCACTTTACTATATAATAGTGCAGCTAATGTTGCCGTTGCAAATCCAATGCATTTTAAACTATTATAAAATGAAAACTAATTTCCAAACTGAGAAACTAAAGCAGAAAAGTTGTAAAGAATTATCTTTTAGTCAGGATCTAAAAGAACCACCGATTTATAAATTTGTATGGACTTGGACTGTCACTGTGTGGAAAGTAGCAATAGCTAGGCAGGTCTTTCTTAAAATTGTAGCGCGGACCAAGAAGAAACCGAGGAGATAGCCCACATGGGAGGCATCCGACACCCATGTACCCACGAAATCAGGGCCTAGTAGAGAGAAGGGAAGAGGGAGGTTCAGCTTTTCATTCGGGATAGACAGTAAAGAATTGGCCCGGCCGGGGCATGAAGCGTGGCTTATCGGCTTCGAAGTCAAAATGCTAAACCACTATTCCACTCCGATGTCGCCCACATCGCTAAACTCTCATATCAAGCTTATCAATCATTCCTATACCTGCATCCTTTACATCTCCTCTCGGGTTTCATTTAAGTTGCTGGTTTCTTTCGGGTATTTTTTACTCATGCGGCTTTAGTCCTTTGCGTAAGTTACTACAACTTACGAAATAACCTATTTCCGTGCTCTTTAACATTATGGGACCAGTCCCGTATTTTTACGCCAAAAGATAGGAAAGTTTCGGTTTTTGGGATTAGGCTTCCATTAGGTAGACAAAACACGGGATTGGTTGTTATGGCTGGAAAGAGGACATAAAGATGAACATATTTGCTTTTACAACCTTTGAGCTATCTCCAGTGTCAGTCAGTATAAGTCTGCAGTCTCCAAGTCAGTATAAGCAGAAAACTGTTTTGATTGTAAAAAATGGCAATTTTTGAGGAAATCAGTTTTTATCGTGGCACAAAAACAACTTTTGGCCGATTCTTCAGTTTTGAGAAATCGATGTTCAAAAATTTTTGGTCTATATTCATCCTGTTACATGTCAGCATGCTGGAAAATTTCTGCAATTTCTGCATTTTTTGATAAATTTGCCAGTTACGCAAGCTCTTGTGAATGTACAGATAATAAGCTTTAGAACGATGTATAAAGGTCTTTCCAACTCCCAAAATCGCGAAGGTTATACCGTTTCAAAGAATCACCACAAAAGCACTGCACAAAAGGATACCACAACCTTAAGACGCGTCCCGCTAGACAACTTTCAACTTAAGCAAACGGTGGATAACTCGACCTGTGCAGTTGTAAAGAAATTTATTGCGGTCCCGTTCGAGATGACAAACTCAAATGTTAACTTCATGCTATCATAATTAAATATAATGTTAATTGCTGTCAATTGCTGCAATTCTGTCAAAGAATTAACTTTAAAAACTATATCAGATTTGATTACCGCCCTGGGAAATCAGATAAATACCTTGTGAAAATCAACAAACTTATGTTCACAATGTACTACAGTTGTGCACTTCCCAAATCATACAATTGAAAGCTGCGGAAACGGTAACAGCACGCCTTTTGAAGCAAACATTGTAATCTTTATGGCGGTCAATTTGATCCAGATTTCAATTTTCCGTTTCCTGTAAAGATTAATGTTATCTAAATAAGTTTTTCTGTTAATATTAAGTGTTCTGTTTCGGTCAAAATGCTTCAGGGGGAGACACCGTTGCTCTGGGGGAGGGGGGCAGATTTCAGCACAGTAGATAAATTGCTAGTCAAAGTCGCTTTAGACGACGGAAACCTACCTCGACTGCTGAAAATACTTTTTACAGTTGACATCTCAGAGCTCCATACACAAAAAAGCAAAAAATTACGGCTGTAACTACCGCAATTTTTTGCTAGACCCCCCCCCAAATGGAGGTGGGTTTTATGCAATCTGATTGGCTGTGGCTACACCCCCCCACCAAACGGCGACCTCTTTTTGGCTACCCACCACTAAATGGAGGGGGGGTATGCGCTGTCGATTAGGTCGACCCCCACCAGACGGGGGTAAATTCGCGTATTGTGGGCGGAGCACCGTTACGCAAAGCCTAGAAGAGAAGCCCTCCAGTGGCTTACTCTTCTTCTTAATGCACTCTTGGTATTCACGAAGTTGTCAGGATCGATTAAGAAATTTGTTGTATTCAAATTCAAATTTAAAAGTCCATTAATGTGGAAATAAAGTCCTAAGTTATTGACTAAGAGTTTGTCTACTGACGAAAAACTTTGGACGTTGACCGTTAAAGTAACAGGACAATTGCGTTCTTGACCAGAAATAGATAAGGCATGGATCTTTTTTGTGCCCACTTTTATAATAGCAATATAATTCATGTTTTTATCCAGTTTATATATACATAAGTTTCACTTGATGTGTAACTCGTCATTTGGGTCATTTCTATGAACACACAGAATTGTTGGTGAACAGAGAATATCTTTAACCTACGAGAAAATGACGGCCACTGGGAAAGCTCAAGTAAAACATCACAAATTCGCTCACCGCGTTCAAGCACACAAGTCTCATAGCAGAATTTGCATATTCTTTCTACATGAGTCAAATTTTACAATTTTCATTTCTTCACAGTCTACACAGTCATATTGGTTATGGCTGGTAAAAGGGGGATTACGGTAATTTCTGCCAAGTCTCAGAAATTTTTCAAGTTTGATGGTTATTATATATATATATATATATATATATATATATATATATATATATATATATATATATATATATATATATATATATATATATATATATATCAGTTATTTTGGTAAATTCTTTGGTTATGATTAATAGAGTCAGCTATATATTTGAACTACTAAATGAAAAAGGTTCATCTGTACCAGAAGAGAGAGTGCATTGACATGATAATTTTCTCTGTCTGTGCGGCTTAGATGTATATAGGTACACTACAGCACAACTATGTAAAGAGGTTTACCTCCATCCCACGTCAACTTTTTGTCTTTTTCCTGCTGCGTCACGACGCAGCAGGTCTACTATAATCGGTTTTAAGCGTATGTTTTGCACACAGTTACACAGTTAACGATACAGCAGAGTATAAAACTGTGTATTAACTCTTGGTATTAGTAATGCTTCTGCTGAATAAGCAAGCATTAAAATTTCGAACTTAGAATAAACGTTCACAAAACCAGTTTATTTCCGTAATCTTAGTCTTTTCCTTACCTGTCAATGTTGGTAACTGACAACAGAGATTTCCAATAACGTAATTAAAATGTGACTGCCGTTACATGATGGAACAAAACTTGGCAGCTACATTCGCAGTAAAATTTGGGACTTGTAATCTGCTCACGTTCTTTAAATACACCTTCGGTTCTAACAACGGTGATGAAAATGATCACTCCTTGAAAAATTTATAAATCTAACCATCTAAATCCAACTCTGAACACAAGGACTGCAATTAAAATTCAATTCAATTCAAAAATTATGGGACTCTTATTACT
>JASAND010017502.1:0-15917 GCA_030248195.1 Trissonchulus latispiculum | reverse complement strand
GGATGGCCTCACATTTTGGTCAAAAAGTGGTGAAAATGGCATGAAATCGAAAAATTAGGGGTGGACGCTTACTCTTTGTCGTAAACCACCCCTAGACATTCGGAACTTTGGATCCTTTTCCATTATTGAGACCCTTTGGTGATTGTTGCCCATGTTTCACGGAGACGGAGGAGAGAAAAATCTGGGTAAATATATAGAAGGTATAATTAAAATAATGGAAAATTTCTTGTCGGCTCAACTTTCTGTCGCAAACCCGTCAGGTTTATTGGTCAGAAAATTTTTGAAAAAATCTAAAAAATGGCTATAAATCACATATAAAGAGCTAAAGATGGTTATTTATAGCAATTAAAAGGTAATATACGCAATTATAAACCACAATCTGGGCTAATTTAGACGTTTTTTAGCACAAATTTGTCAAAATTCGAGCCCTATTTTCGCATACGAAAACTATTGACAGAAGGTTTAGAGTAAGGTTAATGTACTGTACATCGAAAAAGGAGCATTTTTAGCCAAAAAAATTGGGTACAGTTTAGGAGGGTCCCCCTCCCCCAAATTTCGGATTTTGATGGGGTCCACATGACTATTTGCCCGGTGATGCCCAAAAAAATATTTTCAGAACAAAAAAGGGAGAGCGATGAGTTGTACATTATTCTCCCTTCCCCGCCATCATAGGTGTACATTAAACAACAATGGAAAAAGTAAGGAAAAAACTTAGGGAGATCAGTTTTGGATCGCTCGTTCCCCCCCCCTCCCCAAATCCGCCATAGGTGTACATGGAAAAACGCCGGATTTCAAAGGAGTGAACATGACAATGTACATTAAACAACAATGGAAAAAGTAAGGAAAAACCTGAGGGAGATCAGTTTTGCATCGCTCGCTCCCCCCCCTCCCCAAATCCGCCATAGGTGTACATGGAAAAACGCCGGATTTCAAAGGAGTGAACATGACAATGACCACTTTTGAAAAATTTCATTTTTGACAGAAAATCGCCTATATAAGTCCCCACCCAACCCTGTATCACGCCCGACAAAAATAATACCTGCGATAAGCAATTTCTGTGTATGAGTTGAGACCCGTTGGTGATCGTTGCCCATGTTTCACGAAGACGGAGGAGGGGAAAATCTGGGTAAATATATGGAAGGTATAATTAAAATAATGGAAAATTTCTGGTCGTCTCGACTTTCCGTCGCAAAACCCGTCAGGTTTATTGGTCATAAAATTTTTATAAATCGTCAAAAACAAATTAAGAAAAGGGGGGGGGCGCCCTCCACGAGTACTATTCCCAAAAAGCCATAAAAAGCGGTGGTGAAATCGAAAAATTTGGGATGGCCTCACATTTTGGTCAAAAAGTGGTGAAAACGGCAAAAAATCGAAAAATTAGGGGTGCACTCTTACTGTTTGTCGTAAACCACCCCTACACATTCGGAACTTTTGCCGCCAAATCTGCTTACAAAACAAAAAACGCTGCGGCCATAGAACCCCCCCGGGTTACTCGTAGACCGCCACAAAGAAAAATGTAGACCATAGCCTGCGCTCCACCGGTTTCGCGAAGAGGGCACACAGAGGGGAGTGACCGACCAGAAGTCTTTTTCACCGGTCCCAGTCGTATAGAATAGAAAATTGGTAACATCAGACGCAAGGGCAACAACACGTACGTATAATGTAACTTTAAAGAATAGATGGTTAGCACAGGTTTATTGGTCTGAAAATTTTTATAAATCGTCAAAAACAAATTAAGAAAGAGGGGGCGCCCCCACGTGAACTATTCCAAAAAAAAAGGAAGCGGAGGTGAAATCGAAAAATTAGGGATGGCCTCACATTTTGGTCAAAAAGTGGTGAAAATGGCATAAAATCGAAAAATTAGGGGTGGACGCTTATTCTTTGTCGTAAACCATCCCTAGACATTCGGAACTTTTGCCCAGACCAAAAAACGGCCATTTTGTGTCACCCCCGACAAAAATAATACCTGCCATAAGCAATTTCTGTGTATGAGCTCCTGGATCCTTTTCCATTATTGAGACCCGTTGGTGATCGTTACCCATGAAAAATCTGGATAAATATATGGAAGGTATAATTAAAATAATGGAAAATTTCTGGTCGTCTCGACTTGGAACAACAATGGAAAAAGTAAGGAAAAAACTTAGGGAGATCAGTTTTGGATCGCTCGTTCCCCCCCCCTTCCCAAATCCGCCATAGGTGTACATGGAAAAACGCCGGATTTCAAAGGAGTGAACATGACAATGTACATTAAACAACAATGGAAAAAGTAAGGAAAATCCTGAGGGAGATCAGTTTTGCATCGCTCGCTCCCCCCCCTCCCCAAATCCGCCATAGGTGTACATGGAAAAACGCCGGATTTCAAAGGAGTGAACATGACAATTTTTGCCCGGTGGTGCCCGAAAAAAATAATATTTACAGAACAAAAAAGGGAGAGCGATGAGTTGTACATTATTCTCCCTCCCTCGCCATCACAGGTGTACATTAAACAACAATGGAAAAAGTAGGAAAAAACCTGGGGGAGATCAGTGTTACATCGCCCCTCCCCCCCAAATCCGTTGTACGTGTACATTGAAAAACGCCGTATTTGAAACGAGTGGAGACGATATTGCTGTAGCGACATGTAAAACAAAAACTAATGACAATAAATTTATATTTATTTTAGGAAAAAAAAGGAAAGATATACAATTTTTATAAATCGTCAAGAACAAATTAAAGAAAAGGGAGAAAATTTGAACTAACAGTTGTAGATAAAACCGATTCCTCCTCCCATTGTTCAAAATTAGTGACCCCCGGCCAATTTCTGCAATTTTGATTGCCAACTTTTCCTCTCAATGTACACCTATGTCGTTTTTTATGGGGAGGGGGAATCTGAAAATCTGAGGCGGGACGCCTTTTTTGTCATATTGTTGAGGAGATGACAGGTCGACGAATTAGATTCACCCCAAATCAGTTTTCCCCCTCCCCGAAAATCCCTTCACCCTGAAATCGTCTCTCCCATGAATTTTGATTTCACGCAGGGTTATTTAGGGTCCAAATTGTTGACAATAATGACCGAATTTGGAAGAATTTTCCAAACGCCGTCATTCCTCATCAAATGCACACCTATGACGGAGGAGGGGGGGAGAAAATAATGTAAAACTTAAGCCTAGTCCCCCATTTTTGTACACCTATGGAAAACAAACTGTGTTCTAAGGCGGTGAAGCAAAAAATCGGGTAAATGATTGTTGCAAATATTAAGCTTGTTTTTAGCTAATTTTGCACTTCCCTATTGTCTGCATACTGTTCTTATTTTAATTGATTCTACTGAGATTAAATAAAGCTTTTTAGATATACTAATAATTTTAAGTTGATTAGATACCTATTGTATTTTGTGCTAACAGTAGACTCTATTTTCTTGATTCTAATGAAACTTATACTATCTACTAAATTTTAAACCAATAGTGAGGAGTATAAATTTTATTTAGACGGAAATGGAATAAATCACATATGTTGTGGTCTTAGTTATTTTTGGGTTTTTCAGTTACTTTAAAAGAATCTTGTTTAAATGATTCTACTGAAAATAAATAAAGCTTTTTAGATAAACTAATAATTTTAAGTTGATTACACACCTATTGCATTTAGTGCTAACAGTGGACTCTGTTTTCTTGATACTAATGAAATTTATACTTTCTACTAAATTTTAAACCAATATAGAGGAGAATAGATATTATTTAGACGGAAATGGAAAAAATCACATATGTTGTGGTCTTAGTTAGTTTTTGGGTTTTCAGTAGTTTTTGTGTTTTCAGTTACTTTAAAAGAATATTGTCTGTCATTTGATCACAAAAGAAAGTTGGGTTCAAAATTATTATAAGAGTCTTTGACTTTCCGTTAGATAAACAAGATACTTATCATGGTAATCAAAGATATGAAAACGCAGCATGTTTATCATCACAAAGGAATGAAGAATGTTTTACATCACAAAGGAATGACGAGTTGAATAATAGAATATTGCAGGAACAGGGTATTTCATTAAGCAAACTTGCAATTCATAGTTTAGGCTTCACCCTTTCGGCGAATGCGATACTATTCTAGCCGGAATCGATCCCATGTCCCATACTGTTTGTGAGCCCAATACATATACCACTACACTACAAAAGTAATGAAACCTATACGGATGAGGCTACACGGCTAGAAGGCCTATATATATGTTAGCGAACACATATGTAGTGATACTAAAAGAATGCACCGGTTCCTATTCGTAATAGAGAGTCACTAATTTATTTGAAAGGTCTTTGGCTTTTCGTTAGTTTAAATCGTACTGATCATGGTAATCGGGAAAAATAGGCAGCATATGTGGTCTTAGTTATTTTTTGTGTTTTCAGTTACTTTAAAAGAATCTTGTTCAGTTACTTTAAAAGAATCTTGTTTAATTGATTCTACTGAAAATAAATAAAGCTTTTTAGATAAACTAATAATTTTAGGTTGATTACACACCTATTGTATTTAGTGCTAACAGTGGACTCTGTTTTCTTGATTCTAATGAAATTTATACTTTCTAGTAAATTTTAAACCAATATAGAGGAGAATAAATATTATTTAGACAGAAATGGAATAAATCACATATGTTGTGGTCTTAGTTAGTTTTTGGGTTTTCAGTTACTTTAAAAGAATCTTGTTTGTCATTTGATCACAAAAAAAGTTGGGTTCAAAATTAGTATAAGAGTCTTTGACCTTCCGTTAGTTGAACAAGATACTTATCATGGTAAACAAAGATAAGAAAACGCAGCATGTTTGTCATCACAAAGGAATGATGAATGTTTGACATCACAAAGGAATGATGAGTTAAATAATAGAATATTGCAGGAACAGGATATTTCATTAAGCAAACTTGCAATTCATAGTTTAAGCTTCACCTTTTAGACGAATACGATTCTATTCTACCCGGAATCGATCCCATGCTCCATACTGTTTGTGAGGCCAATACATATACCACTACACTACAAAAGCAATGAAACCTATACGGATGAGGCTACACGGCTAGAAGGCCTATATATATGTTAGCGAACACATATGTAGTGATACTAAAAGAATGCGCCGTTTCCTATACGTTATAGAGAGTCACTAATTTATTTGAAAAGTCTTTGGCTTTCCGTTAGTTGATCATGGTAATCGGAAGAATAGCCAGCATATGTGGGGGAATCTGAAGGAAATAACGTAGACAGTATGAAGAACACGTTATTTCTCTTTTTATGCTACTCGTTCAAAACATTCTCTTTTTATGCTTCTCTTTCTAAACAAGTGAATACTGAATTAAATAAAAGAATATTGCATGAATCAGCTGGGGAGAATTTAGTATATTTCATTAAGCAATATTACGTTTATTTGATTTATGCTTATCGTTTCAAGCCGAATGCGATTGTATTTGGAAGATGACAGTACAAGATTAGCAAAACATACATATTTGAGCTTAGGTTTAATTTAACTTTTTAAGCTCTCATTTCATCAAAATAGAATGTTGGCTTAAACAATTAACAAAGACAATTTGGTTTAAACAGATAAAAATTGTTTGAACATCACTGGAACCAATTCTAGATAAATCAAAAGGAAAACATAACTTAATTTCGTTAAATGTCTCCATTTTCCGTCAATCTGATCTAAACTTTATTTCTTTAGGCTTTCCCATTGACCCGTCAATCTTTAATTTATTTCTTCAAGCTTCTCCTTTTGGAAAACGCACACAGAAGGCAGGGGGAGACACACCAATTTAAAAAAAGGGAGGGTGGCACACAAACTCAACATCAAGAAACAGGGGGGCACACGAACTGAATCACCAAGAGACGCATAAACTCAATTTCGCCTAAACTGCGAGACACATAAACTAACTTACAGAGGGTGCGAGACACACTAACTTAATAATAAAAAAGCGTGAGACATATGACAAAGCTAACGTTACCCCTTGCGTGACGCACAAACAGGCCGCCAAAACGTTAATATTAGTCAGTATTATGGTTTGCTCTGAAGATTGTACAAAATTTGATCAGAACCAATGCATTTCACATCAAAATGGCCCCAGAAGGCCGGCCTGTGCAAAGAAAGGACAAAAGCAAATGAAGTCTGCAAATAGGTCGCAAACAGCACGGTTTTCGTACATTTCTCAAGAATGTTTCGTTTAACTGCAAGTTCAGTCAGGCCCAGCCGGGCCCAAGGTGGAAACCTTACGAATCAGTTTGTCCAAACAGGAAATTACGACAAGTTTAATTAAATCCTGATAATACAAGTTAACAGAGGCCAGGAAGGCCCAATTGGCGTCAAGAAGTTACCAGAAACAGTTACTATTGTCAAAAAAGGCAGTAACCAACGGTTTTCAGTCAATTCTCCAAGTTGCAAGTTCAAATGGGTCCCAAAATGCACATTTTGGGCCCGGAAAGCAAAGGAACGAGTACTGGTTGCTGGGTTCGATTCCCGCACCATAATCTTGTGCTAATGGGTTTTAACACATTTGATTCAGGTGCGGAGACGAGGCTGCGCTGCTCTATCCAAATCTGAACTGCCCGTGGATCTTATCAGTCTTGTGTCTCTCAGATAGTCAGAGCCAGTAGTTTATCGGTGGACCGCAGAAGTCCGGATCAGTGAATCAGTAGTCAGTCAGTCAGTTAGTCAATTGGAATCAGTCGATTTTGGAAGGTACATAGACGGCCTGTATTGCCGAGTAGTGGATTAAGACAGAGACAGCGAGCGTAGCACCGCCTGATCAAAGTGGGAGGTTAAACCGGAAACCGTAAAGCCAAAAGCCTAACTCTTGGAAAAAGGACTAAAACACTATTTCGTTGTTTCTATCATATCATGAATTCGACCGTTTTCGTCATTAGTTTTATGTTGGGAGGTGTTCTCCCGTGTCTCTGGCCTAAGCGCCACATACCCATCAGTGAAGAAGAAGAAGCCGTAGATTTGTTGAACTTTGTAGTTGCTTAATTTTCGTTAACCAGGAATAAGTAAGGCAGAACCAGGAAAACTCCCCATTTTCTCTATTTCCTCAAAAAAGGCACTTCCGTACAGTAACCCTGTCTAGGTGTTGGAGCGGACCTTCGGGAAAGCAGTGTCCAACGATTTGGGGACTCACCCATAGACCGACCCCAGGTTTATTTCAGTTAATAATTGTTCGTTTGTAGTTTGCTGATTTGTAGTTTGGTAATCCGTTTGTAAGGACGGATAAAGAGTCGCACAGCACAACCATATAGGCGCACGAGAAAGCATATAGGTACTTGGTTAGCTGAGTGTTGGAGACAGTGTAATAGTTAGTGTAATAGAGACAGAGTGTGATAAAAGGAAGAGGAAGAAGTACCGCTGAACCTTGTTCCTAACCAAACCTATACCCTGGGTAATATTATCCTAAATTAGGATAATATTAATAATAACCTAAAAGACGGTAACTGGCAACTCTGGTACAGTAACTTGAATACTGTACTGTTCTGTAATTGTATCTGCTTTGCACAGTTTGTAACGACCCCTGCTATTAACGCGTGTTATATTGTGTTTTGCCATATTGTTTAAAACGTGTACCCATCATACCTGTACTAAATTTAATAAATAGTTGCTGTGTCAGACCTAGAGTCTCAGAGTTTAATAGAGAGGCGCGATTGTCTCTGAAAGTCAGGCCCGTTAGCCTAAAGATTGGATCAGGACTACTCAAAGGTAAGTTCTGGTCAGGACTTGGAAGACTCATCGTCAATCCAGCGATCAAATCAACACAAGTGCTGACCCCTCTTGCCGATCAGCTGGAATCCAGTGCAACAAACGAACTCACGAAGAAGACCCCTACAAAGGTTGGCTGCAGGGAATCTCTGATTTTGGAACACCACCTTTCGGAGATCCGGTGCCTAAGTCTACTTCTATAAGTGGACGCGCTGACCTTCCGTGTAATCAAGTGCAGAGCGACTTCTGACACTAGACCGAAGAGCAGAGCGATTTTTGACTCCGGCTCCTAGCAACTTAATTACATAAACTACAAACAATACTTCTACCACCTCCACTAAACAAATCGCACGATACATATAATAATTGGCTTATTAGATAGAACCTTTTCTGCGTAGCCGGACACACAACTTTTCGAAAAGTTCAGACCTTCCAACAACACTTTTGCACACAACTTCTGCTTGTCTACTACTACTTCCAACCAAATACCAGTTTTGTGAAGAAAGCTATGAATACTTTTGCAACACTATTAACTTCCCTCCGACATTTTAGTAGCACATTGAAAGAGATTATGAACCCAATATGCTCTACTGGTGTAGTAATATGGCAGCTGTTGGCGCTGAACCACGCTAAGTATCATCCCGCTTCGTGACTTTGTCTGGATAAATCAAAGTTTAAGGTAGTTTTAAGATAAGGTGTGTACGCATGTTTCAAAATAAGTGCCTAGCATTGGTGATGTTGGTCCCTCGCTACAACCTTAATTTTAGCTTTAATGCTATTTAGTTCTGCTGGATATTTGTCATTTTATGTAACTTTGGCCGTTAATCTTCGAGATATGAGATATTCGAGATATATTTGCATAATATCAGTTTCTCTTTAAATTCTAAGCCTTTGATTGGAGTTTTATGTAAGATTTTGTGTCCAAAGATGGTGAGTTTGCAACAAGCCTAGAACTTGATTTGAATATTCCTTTAGGAGTAAATTAATGGCAAGGATTGGCAAATTAATATCATTGACAGGAATGAAGTTTTAATAACCCTTGTCTAGAACAAAACAGGAACTGTGAGAATACAGCATTGGTGAGTGTGTGGTACGAAAGGGTCGCCCATTCTTTGGATCAGGTAGTTAGTTTATTCGGTATTTAGGGACACGTATTTGTGGAAGCATGCCCAGTTATGTATGGTATGGCTCCAGCATGAGAAGTTTGATGTGCAGCTTGATCTAGTAAGCTAACTGGTATACTCGGGGTAGACTTGTAGCAATTTAAGGTGCTAGTCCGCTTTGTGTAAATTTGAGCTTACAGACTCCAATTCTCAATGAAAGTAAATGAAACTTTCCAAATATATACTTTGGTGCTCTTTTTACATTTTAGGACCAGTCCCGCATTTTTAGGTGAAAAGATTCTCTCAGTACCTAGTGGATATTTGTAAAAATTATCAAAAAGTTTGCCTTAATTGTGTCTGTAGTGATTCAGCGGATACTTCAGCTGACAGTCAAGAAAAGGCGAAAAAGAGGTAGGCGATGTTTTTCAATATTGCTGTTTACTTTCATTACAAATTTGTATACGTTTTATCATTATACATGAAAACACGCTGTCTGAAGTACACTTTACGCGATGCAACCTTAGTTTAGGAAGCGTGTCAAAGACAAGATCGTGTTCATGACGAACCTCTACTGGGAGCTTTTATACAGGATATGCTGTTCATCCCACTCATGTTAGCTTTCACAATGTATGCTGGTAAAGTCTTCGTAGATGTTACTTCGAAGAAATTGAACTTTAAACTATTGTGTTTACTAAAATTTAATTTTTAAAATTACCACCGATACATACATACATTATATTATACATTATATACATTATACACACAGGTGGACAAGGGGGGTGAAAGGGGGGGGGGAATTTCCCCCCCCCTTGGCGAAGTCGTCCACAAGAGGTCGCGAAATTGCTCCCACAAGGGGTAAGAAAATTGGCCACAAGGGGTAAGAAAATTGCCCAAAAAATAGGTTTTGCGACCAAAATTTCCAAAAATTTTCCGGCTTCGCCGGAATTTTTCGCTTAAAATCATTTTTTGGCTAAGCAAACGTCCGAAAAATGTGTTTGACTAAAAATCGCTGTTTCTTGTTAAAACACTGGCAAAAATCGCTAAAAAATCGCTTGAAAGGTACCCCCCCCCAAGAAAAATCGCAAGGGGTACCCAAATTTGCTTCCACAAGGGTCAGTGACATTTGACCTCCCGTTCAGGTATGGTTATACATTATAAATTATACAGTATACATTATACATTATATTTTATACATTATACATTATACATCATATTTTCGTTTAAATATGCAAAATAATTGCTTTGTTCAATGCATCCCGTTCAAACTACTGTTAGCAAGGCTACATAATAACTAAGTATGTTTAGTAGTGACTATGTTTTAACTAGTATAACTTTCGGTTACTACGCTAGGGACATCATCTGCTCGAAAGCAGTCTAAACCCCACAGGTTGGACCTTACTGACCCCCTCACGACTCTGTAGCTGGTGCCTTTTTTTGTGTTCTCACTCTGTTGTACGTCTAGGTGCTAAAGCTCGAGAAGTGGCCAGCTGTTGAGAGAAGAGCACTCTACAGAAGAAACGTAGTAGGAGCTATTAGAAAATGCTAATTGAATAGTAACGTCATCCGCCTGTTACCAGGGAAGCTGCACCAAACAACTCCGCGTACAACTGTCAATAAAATTAAACATATATCATCTCTCAATAATATTTTCAATAACCCGACCGTGATAACCTTTCATTTCAAACGTCACGCAAGCTTGGAGGCTTGGTCGCTCTATTGCTTCAAATCTTATCGTAGAAAGAAAGAGCAATGGTAGGTTGCTTATTTTATAGTAGAAATTTATAAATTTATACTAACATACATACTAACGTTTAGTTTTTAACACTTATGATACTATGCTAGTACATTATACTCATTCATTATTCATACGGAGTCAACTTCTGGGAGGTGCAGCCCGACTTTAACGATAGTTCTACCATTAAAAATTTCAAACATGTTACGGAAGTCTACACGGAAATTAGCAGAACTAGCTAGTTTTTACATTTTCGGCAAGCATTATTAAAAATTATGATATTAAACAAATTTATCTATTTTTAAGAAATTAATTTCATAATACATCGCTAAAATTTGTTGGTAACTACCTTAAATGCAATGGCTCCACAGGCGCGTATTCCTGTATGCGTAAAAGATGGAAAGCAATATTGTAGGGCCTCTCCCGACTGCCCGTCGGAAGAATCGGTATATAGTAGCCTTCAGAATATAATTGGTACGGTAAATTTAATAAAGTAATAAATTTAATTTAACAAATAAAATAAATTAATGTTAATTTAATTTAATGTTTACCGTTCATGAAAGTTTGTTTGTTGCCTATTATTCTGATACTCAATACCTTACATTTTCATTTTCATTAGTTTATTATATCTATATTAGGTAGAGTCCCAGAGTTGGAAGTGGGTCGCGGGTACCCGCGGGTCGACTTCAGGTCAGTGGGCACACGCGGGTCAGAGCGGGTCAGGATTAATTTTTGTTCACACCAATTGTACGCAAAATTTCACCAGAAAATTCACAATTTATGTAAAATTTTCAAGTTATCTCTAACTTTTACCTCTTTGGTTTGTCTTTATACATTATGCTATTGCTTTTATGATAAAATTTATGTATTTCTATTCTGTCTTGAATCTTCAGTCGAACATATTTCAGTAATATCTTCCTGACATAGTCATTGGCATATATATATATATAGCCTTAATGCTTCTGCATTGATAGATAAACTATGTGTGCGAAAGCGATGTTGACAGTAGTGATGTGGATCGGATCGGATCGGCAGCCAAAATCACCTTCCGATCCGATCCGGCAAATGGCCGGCGATCCGATCCGATCCGATCCGATCCACCCCCGGATCGGACCGATCCGATCCGATCCGACCATAATTTTTATTTTCATTTGTAGACACTTAAGGGGGGGTCCATTTTTGGTCAATTTTTCGACCATCTCCGATTTCGCTCATTTTCACATATAATGATCTTTGAGTGGGATATTTTAACGAGTTTTGAAATTAAACTCGTATCTCTTACGGTTGTTGAGTTATTTCACCTCAAAGTCGAGGTCCGCATGTGTTAAACATAGGAAACAGAAAAAGTGGTGATTTTATTCTTGCGCCAAAAAGATCTGTCGACAAATAGTTGTAATCCTGCATAATTTTATATTTATAATGTAGCTATAATTATAAACTGCGGTACGCTGGAAGTAGAATTTTGATTTAGGCCCCTAAAATTTTTAAAAAATTTTTCTTTTTCGAAAACATTGGAAAATCGTCAAAATTCAACGTTTTTTGCAGCTGAAAAGTGGGGTCTTCAAAAAGAATTGCAAATTACTCTAATTCAAAGGCCTAAATAAAAATTCTAACTCCAGGGTTCCGTAGTACTTGAATTGGCGGTTCCACTGATACCAATGGTTTCATTGTATCTTTTCCCAGTTTCGAGATCTTTTTGGCGCAAAAATGGGCATTTTTAGCAAAATTGTCAAAATTTCGGTTTTTTCGAAAATTTGGCTAAATCCTGACAACAGTAAGGTCCAAATCTGTCTATTTTGTATTCCAACTTGTGTATTCATGTCTCTGGATCCACTTGCAGCATGAATTATGCTGATACCTATGTCCAGTACTTCTCAGCGTGCCAAACGGGACCCTCGAACCCCGAATTTCTCAAAACAGCGATTTGTAAAATTTTTCAAAATATGGCATATTATACATCAATCGAAAGCTCTCATTGCGGGGATGAATTTTTCTCATAGAACTATGGGTCGGAAATGCTTCTATTTTAAGTTAACCGCTGTTAAATGTTTCATCACATAAGAAGGAACAAGGGCCTTGCTTCTCCGAGAATTTTTTTAGAGAAGCTTCTGATCAAGCCCATCCGGCTGAAAACGGTACTAAAATGTTTTTCTTAATAGTTTTTAAAGGTGTGTAACAAAATAAGCTAAAAACATAGAGCTCAGTTGGCTGCCAGCACCCTTGTGCTCGCTCATATTCAAATTGCACACAGTTGATGGCTCGTAACTTACGGAGAACTGAACGAAACAACTCAAAATTTAAACTTGATATGCACGACATATGTGGCTAACTTATGTGTGAAAATGAGCGAAATCCGTCGCCTAAAAATTTTTCATGATGGACCCCCCCCTTAAGGTGCTGGTATCCCTTTGTGCAGTGCTTTTGTGGGTATATTTTGAAACGCTATAACTTTCGCAATTTTGCGAGTTGGAAAGAGCTTTATACATCATTTTAAAGCTTATAATATGTAGATTCTCATAAAAGTACGAAACTAGCAAAATTGGCAAAAAATAGCAAAAATTGACTGGCATACTAACATCTTACAGGCAGAATACAGGCCAAAAATTTTTGAACATCGATTTCTCAAAACTGTGGAATCGGCCGAAACTTTTTCATGTGCTGTTCTCTAAAGGACATGTGGGCCGAGGGACATTTTTTTGGATTTGGCTCAGCAGGTCTTAACGGTCAAGAAAATCCACTAAATGTGCCGTGACACGAAATTTCGCAACTTTGCATTGCGTTTTTTCGAAACTGGAGATGTTTTAGCTCAAACCAAGAAAAATGTCCCTCCGCAATAGTGCGAATTCTCATCCTGCCAAAAATCACGCCAATCGATTGGGTAGTTTTTGAGAAATCGATGTTCAAAACAAAATAATCGCAGTTTTGCCAAAATCGTTTTTCTGCCAAATCTCTAGCTTAGAGCAACAAACTCCGGCTAATAGGCATTGATAAAATGTGCAATGAGACTGTGTATCGATCGAGTATAAGTAAACCGAAATTGTCCATATGATTTGGCAGTAATTTTGAAAAAACTAATTTTCTCGAAAACGGCCATTTTTGGACCCCAAAAATCGTTTTTTGCTTATACTGACTTAACCACTAGAGATAGCTCAAAAGTTGTAAAAGCAAAAATGTTCATTTCTGTGCCCTCTATCCAGCCATACCAACCAATCCGGTGTCTCGACTATGTACTGAGAGAATAATGGCAAAAACCAAAAATTTCTTATCTTTGCACCTAAAAATGCGGGACTGGTCCCAGAATGTTAAAGAGCACCGAAATAGTATATTTGGAAAGTTTCATCCACTTTCATAAAGAAATAAAGCCTATAGGGTCAAATTTACACAAAGCGATACCAGCACCTTAAATTGCTATTTTCCCATTTCCCATTATTTAGCAAAACTCTTCATCAAATTTCGCATCTGAATCTTATTGAATAATTATGAAAGTCCGTATCAGAAACTGCAGCTGCAGAGTGATGTGCAGTCACGTTTGAAAAATAACGACTTGTTTTGTTTTGGGAATTCAAGATAAGATAAAATTGAAAAATCAAGGGTGTAAGACCAAAAAACCTAACTTTGGTCGTATTTATAAGCAAGCAATGTATATGTTTTAATATCGTTCGGAAATGGAGACGACATGGAAAATTGGGAAAATCTAGAATCCCGGATTTTATGTATAGAAAATCTAAAATATTCAAAGGTTTGCTAAAATTTGTGCACATTGAAGATTTAGTTTTTGTGATCAACTAGATCTGGTTCCGCGGCATATTTTTGCACTTGTTACAATATTTTCAACCAAACTGCACCCAATTTTCGGAATTTTGAATTTAAATGTTTCAATGGGTCTTTTCAAGAAAGGGTAGAGTAGGATAGAGTAGAGTTAAAATTAGTCATTTTAACGTTTTAACATAACTCCACTCAAGCTTGATTTTCCGTCATTTAACTCTTTCAGGAAAAGGATTGAGTTAATAATAACTCTACTCTACCCTTTCTTGAAAAGGCCCAATGATCACGATATGGTTATCATTAAAAAGCTCTTGACAATCTGAACACGTTTAATAATACAATTATTTCCCAAAATGCACTCGATTCCCAAATCAAGATAACAAGATTTTTCCGGATCTAAATGTTTTCCATCATCAACAGTTATGAAGCTATGGGTCTTGACTCGAAAGGTTTTGACGAGCTGAACAATCTTTGTAATACAATCAGATTCCAGAAACGCGCCCAGTTCCCGGAATTCACAAAAACTTTCGTCTAGGAATAGTGAACTCGAGAAATTGATACATTTTCAGGTATTGGTTCCAGCTCATAATTAGCTTTAAAATAATATCCTATCATTCAAATGCAAGTGCAAAAATATGCAACTCTATTTGATCATGGATATACAAAATCTAGTTTGTGGTGAAATTTTGGAGAAATTAAATATTTTAATAAATTAAACAATTAATATTAAATATTAAATCCTGATATGCAGGTTGTTCTAAATATCCAGTTCAGAACGATTCTAAAAATTATATATACTGTTGGAGTTTGCTTTAAAGGCATAAGTTCGCAATAACCGACGGAACACAATTTTGGTTGTACAACAGCATATGCAAAACTGCGACCGGCAGATTTTGCAGACTTTCCAATTTTGAGCAAACGCACATGGGCGAAACATTTTCCTTCCAATTTCAGACAACGTTCCTATTAGTTGAGAACTTTTAATCATACCAGAATAAGTCACTCTCAGCGGTCAGCGGTACTGAATGTAAAAAGCGGAACAGACTGTCCAAAAATTAATTAGTAGGAAATATTAGAGAGCAATCCCATTTGACTCTTTTTTATATATGCGTATAAAAAATTTATTTATCCAGAGAGAGAACATAAAACAAAAACATTAACAACAGAAAATTCAACATTTGAACATAAAACTCCGAAAAGAATTTTAAAATTTCTTCGAAAAAATTTTGCAATTTTGTAAAAAAATGGTACAAATTTTCAAAATTTGCCTCATTTGCCGGATCGGCGATCCGGAAAAATCAAACCGATCCGATCCGAAAATTTGTCGATCCGATCCGATCCGATCCGATCCACATCACTATTAAGCAGTAGCCAGCTACTAATTGCATGAAATCAAAAAATAGGTAAAAAAACTGATGTAAAACAAGGAATTGTGCATGGTGTTACATAATGTTGAAATCTACTTTGGAACATTATTTGATGATTCAAAGGAGTAACACCTTCGATTTTCGAAAGCTTTGACTGCAGAGGCCATCAATAAGAACGCCAAATAGCTGTTTTGCGGGCCCATGTTATTTGCGAAAAAATCGAATTTCCGAGGACCGGCTTAAACTTCGAAATCAGGCAGAGCTTAATCAGGGTCA